>OZ010715.1:5211703-5361703 GCA_963932345.1 Ophion ventricosus | reverse complement strand
AAGTTCTTGAAATATCAATAAAAAGACTGTAAAAAATGGATAGTCAATTTTTTTTATTACTATGAAACCCGAAAATACTCCCCACATTTAGGCCTCGAGACTAAAAAACTGCCTTAAGGGGGTTGGAGCCACTATCCAAGACTTAAAAAAAGTATATATATATATATATATGTTATTGTCCAGATTATACTGAGTCTTTACGAATGTTTTGAAATGTTTTCACCACAAAACACCAGAGTTAAAAAATAGTTTGATGTATGTAATTTTCGGAAGTGACGGAAGTTTTTTGGCTATTTAGCATCAAGATAAACCATGTCTACAAACGGATTAACATAAACTAAACCTTTGCAAACATGAAAAAAAACCCCACCTTGCTCATCGAAAACCATATATATTCAATATTGAACCATCAAGGTTTGACAAAAGATTACGAATCTTTTTAATCCTTTTAATCTTTTAATCTATTAAATATTTTTTATTTTTTAATCTACTAAAAGATTACGAATCTTGCATAATAATCATCAGTAATGTTATACTATCAAGTTGGTAGTAACACAACAGTTTTTCTTTTTGACGTAATAAAAGTCTAAAAATGCATAATTTTGCACTTTAATTATATATATTATGAAAAGTTAGCATCTACAGGATAAATCTATACCTCGCATGCATTTTTTTAGGCTTATTGAAAAAAAACTCATAAACTGTCATTTGACTCAACTGGACTGCTCCAACCTCTTCAAGTTATTGTAGTTTGACCGTAAACAATTTTATGTGCAAATCACATGGGAAAGAAAGTTACCGAACGCTACTACGTAGACTCGCGTTAGAGTGCTCAAATTTGGTATTCATTTTCTTTGGACCTAATAACTATCGGTAGAAGGGTTTTTTCCGACTCACTCTGATGTACGGTATAAAAGATAAACGGTATAAAAGTAAAGATTGATCCTGCGAAATTTGGAGTATTTTCATTTAATGTCTCATTACCGTCGCTTATTTTTCCCTGGAACCGTTGCCAGGTCATCCAGTCAGACACTTTCACGCGAGTTCCCGTTGCGCCTTGGTTAGTTTCTCCTTTCGTGTCCTTAATTCGCATAGAAGTCTCCAATTCTGGCAGATAGCCTCGAGCTTCGTCGTCACTCAAGAGTCTCATTGCTTTGGATGAAAGTTTTTCGAACAATCTTAGACAATAGTTCTTGGATTCGCTGAAAAAAACGGGTCCTTCGAGTTTAGTTTTTTTTAATGAATTTTCTGGTATATCATTTTTTAACGATTCGGAGATAATACAGTGTGATACTGACAATTGCATGGTCCAACGAATGGCTGGGAGGTAGTAAGATTTCGAATGTATCGGACCCTCGGCGGACAAGAATTTGACGTCGATGATCGGGCGTTCTGAGGAACCGGAAGCACCGAACTGATAAATATATGAATTCTCATAGTGTTGAAGTTTGCATCGTTAGAATGCATCGAAAATTCTTTCCTATTTGTCTTTTTTTTCTTTGATCTCTAACAAAGTCTTAAAAAACGTTTAGGAGATTTTCATGGCACAAATTTGCAAAATACCCATTTTTGCCAATTTGAATTAATTGGATCTCATTGTTTTCTAGCAATGCAAACTTCAGCGCATTGTATTGTTGAACCTGTTTCGGTGAAACGATTGATTAAGGCGCGGCAAATTCGGTCAATACAAATTCTAATGTCAATTTTTCTCCTAATCAGATTACATTTCCAGCAAAGGAATAGCTAAACGCTGTCCGTTTTATAACAAAGCGAACGATGTGCCTATCCTTTTTTTTCGGAATATTAGCCGCTTCGGAGAAAATGTGGAATGCGCAAAAGAGTTATCTTTCTCGCAAGCATGGTGGCTCGGTTGCTGTGAGCCTTCCCCTTGAGAATTTCCTTCCGCAGAGGGCCGTATTTTGAGGACGCATAAGCCAGGGCTCTTTTGAATCATTAGTAGATTAGTCGAGCTTAATATAAATAAACTAAAATCAATTATTATACCCAACGATCAACTGGAATGAAAAATTTCACATAAATTTTCTAGACTTAGGCATTCTTACGTGTTCTCTGACAAGTCGCGTTTACGAAAATTCTTCTGCTAGCCACATCTTTCTAAGTTTTATTTATACATACAAAAGAGTTCCGTGACTGACTGACGTATAGACAATGCACAGCCTAGACCGCTGAAGATAGAAACACGAAATTTGGACGATATATTCCTTAGAAGGTACAGAGGTGCACTAAAAGTTTTTCGAAAAAAGAATTTAAGGGTGTTAAATGGGGTGTAAAAGTTTGTATGGAAAATTCTATTCCTTGCCTGTATCGACTTGAAACTTGGTATAAATATTCTTCAAAACAAATGATAAAACGCATACTATAGGATTTTTAAAACACCCTCGAATAAGGGGTGCAATTCGTAATGAAGTTTCTATAAGCCAAATGCCGCGCGGCCGAAGCTGCGGACGAAAGCTAATCATTAATATTTTCTTGGAACATTCAGTGACCTCCTGTATTTATTGTCGTTGCGGAATCTTCAGAATTTTTACATGCTTAGAGCAGTTTATATCAGACATCTAGAGTTATTTAGTACTAGCTTCCGGCCGCGTGGGATTTGGCCCATAGTAACTTCGGTAGAAGTTGCACCCCGCATTAGGGGTTGTTTTAAAAAAGCCTAAAATATGCGTTTTATTATTTGTTTTGAAGAATATTTATACAGAGTTTCAAGTTGATAAACGCAAGGACTAGAATTTTCCATACATCCTCTTACATCCCATTTCATCTTCTTAGGGGTTGACTTTCGAAAAATCCTTTCTTAGTAGAAGGTTGCATAAAAAAGAAAACTACTGTCCAAATTTCACGTTTCTATCTTCAACGGTTTAGGCTGTACGTTGATCTATCAGTCAGTCAATCAGTCAGGACATGTCCTTTTATAGATATAGATTTATGCCAAGTTTCATGGCAGTCGACCCGTGGAATAATTTATTTAATATATCCAATTTAAAACATGTGTTTGATTATTTTCTTCGAATACCATTTGTACCAAGCTTTAAGTCAATCGACCCAAAGATTTTTTTTTCCATACAAAATTCAACACCCCTTTTCACCTCTTAATCGGGGTTGTTTGCAAAAATGCTCACACACGTATTTAATTATTTTCCTCAAAGATGATTTATACCGAGTTTCAAGTCAATTGACCCAATAGAATAAAGTGGTCCATAGAAACTTTAACAACCCGTTTAGAGGTTGAATATCAGAAATTCCTTTCTTAGTGCGTGTTTACATCATAAAAGGAAACTACTGTCCAAATTTCACTTTTCTATCTTCAGTGGTTTGGGCTGTGCGTTGATCTGTCAGTCGGGACATGTCCTTTATAGATATAGATAGATAGAAGTATCTATCTATATCTATAAAAAGACATGTCCTGACTGACTGACTGACAGATCAACGCATAGCCCAAACCACTGAAGATAGAAAAGTGAAATTTCATAGATATAGATAGATAGAAGTATCTATGTATCTACATCTATAAAAATACATGCTCTGACTGACTGACTGACCAAAGCACAGCCCAAATCACTGAAGATAGAAAAGTGAAATTTTATATATATATAGATAGAAGTATCTATCTATATCTATAAAAGGACATGTCCTGACTGACAGAACAACGTACTATATCTTCATATAGATTGACTGACTGACTGACAGATCAACGCAACTATATCTTCATATAGATTAGCAGATAAAAAATGTGACCAGCATGTAATCTCCATAAAGTTCTGCATAAATTAGACGACTTTTAAAATCGTAATTTTTTGTTAAAAGTTCGGTAACTTGGTTTGAAATTTCGCCAGTATACTAGGATGCATTTTTACTTAATTATAGACGAAAATCAGTTAATAGTTAAATATTCGGGTTCGTGAAAGGAATACCTTAAGAGGGGACTCAGGGTATTATCCCTGAGTCTCTTCAACGTGCAAAAAAGGCCAAGTATCGGAAACACTTGAGACTTTTGACAGAACTTTTTTTTGCGGATTGACGGAAAATGACATCCGTTTTTTGTTACTCGCTGCACGCCCTTGCCGCAACTTAATCAGTGTGGTACAGAAAGCGGTTAAGGTGTTCAAACTAACGTTCTTTCTCGATAAGAGAAATTTCCAGTTTTTGTTGAGTCGGGCCGGATTTTCGGGGTCTCTCGTCGGATAATCCTTCAGACTCGTACTCGTTGGAGCTCGTAGTATCATCCTTGTACTCGAAATCGCAATCTTCTTCTACTGTTTTAGTCTGCTCAGATGGGTGCTCTGACCTCACGTGTTTCATCACTTCCTCCTCGGCCTCGTGTGAAAAATTGCATATTTTGCACACATAATTCTACGAAGTGGAAGAGGTATGTTAGCGATTATTTTCGTTCAAAATTATTGCAGGGGCAGGACGGTTGGGAAACGCCGCCGCGGCTTACTAACCACACGTGGTGCGCAACTACAGTTGGAGTCATGCACGAGCATGGACTCGATCGTGTCCCCGAGAAAGTTGCAGCCTGGGTGTCGACACGTCGCCTTGCCCTTCTCACTCAGTTCCTTTTTCCAAAGACCACGGCAGCGATTCGGTGGGTTCATAGTATCACGAGATTTCGCTATCAGATTTTTCTATAAATTGTGAAACCATAAAAAAATTTATCGAATTAGCTTCATAGAATTACTCGATGTTTATCAATTTTTTATAATTATGCTTGATGAATATTTTCCAAAGAATATTTTCTATCGAATTGGTGGATATTCTTTTTTCTTTTCATCGAATAACGAACCAATTCTATGTTGGTAAGTCGACGCTTTTTCGTCGGTGCCTCGTCCTCTTTGATGAGATCGGTAAATTCGGTAATCTTCGTGGCTGCTCTGCAATCAAATAGGCGCGATCCAACGTTTAATTACTGATATCGGCGGCTTCATGCATGGCAATACTGATTTTTTAATTGGGTTTATGCATCATTTCGTAGCAAAAATGGAGTAAATTTTAAACGCAAAATATTCACCAAAGAAAGCAATTTTAACCAACTAAATCTGTTTTATTCTGTTCAAAGACTTTCTGCCATCTCTCCACGAGCTTTATTATCCCTCTTTCATAGAAGTCCCGAGATCTTTGGGCAAATAAATCAACCAAGTAGAAGTGGAAGGGCGTAGTGTTCCTGGTGGAACACTACGCCCTTTCTTTTCGCCAATTCGGGCAGCTTCTGGTCGATTAGTCGCTTTAATTTTGCCATTTGTGAACATTACTTGATCGAATAAATCGTTTTGTTGGGTGGCAACAGCTCATAACAGACGATTCCTTTACAATCTCACCAAATACAAAGCATGACTTTCTTCGGTAATACAGCCTTTGCGACCATCTGAGCAGTCTCCCCGAGCTTCAACCATCATCTTTTTCGCCTGACATTGTTGTAGTCAATCCACTTTTCATCGCCAGTAATCATTCGCTTTAAAAATAGTTTGTTTTGATGCCGTTCGAGCAACAAATCGCAAGCTCAAAATTCGGTCCATCAAATTCTTTTCGCTCAGTTCGTGCGGCCCCCAAACATCAAGCTTGCTTTCCATCCTAAGCTTCCGTAAACGTCTCAAAACAGTTGAGTGGTCAATGTTGAGCTTATGTCCGTTCTCCGTAGTCGTCAAATTCCGGTCGGAATCGATTAGTCTTCATTTTATCGACGTCAGTAGTGACTGGCCGACTGAAGCGAGGAGCATCTTGGAGATCAAAATCTCCACAACAAAATTTCGCAAACCACTCCCGACACACACTTTCGCTGACGGCATTTTCTCCCTACACGGCGCATATCTTTTTGTGAGTTTGCGACGCGTTATGGCCTCTTCGGAAAAAAAAAAAAAAAAAAGCGAACTGCATCGAAAATACACGTTTTTTTCTTCCATGTTCAAAATATAGTTCATCTTCTTATACTCCACGGATCTCAATGAATACTTTTTAAAATTTCGGAACAAGTTTCAGCTGTTACATAATATACGACACTTCATATGGTTAACGCATGTGCGAGTGGAGAAACAACTGCGAACGACATCTGTCGGAATTTTGCTACGGAATTATGCATAAACCCAATATATTCGTCATTTTATTGAATTTTAAGGAATGTCAGTTGTTTCGAGGAAAATTGTTCGTTGTCACTGCGACTATAGCAGACGTAAATGTTCAAGTATAACAGAGTAGCTTGTTGATTGGTAAGGGAACTTGCAGAATATCGCCATTTCGAGGCGACAAAATGACGATAGTCAAATAATCAATGATAATAATATTCGTATCGTGATATCCGTTTAAAGTATTCCTTTCGCGGTGGATATTTTGTGGGCACATTAGCAGGGCCTTTTTCAATCATGAGTAAATTAAAGTGAAGCTTACAGTACAATCAATTATGATACCCAACGATAAACTAGAATAAAAAATTTCGCATCAATTTGCAGGTTTGGACATCTTTACATTTTCTTTGAAAATGTCGCGGTTGGGAAAATTCTTCACATTTTACTAATTTTTATCATTAATATATTCTTTAAACATGCGATGACCCCCTGTTTTTATTGTCGTTACGGAATCTTCAGCATTGTGTACATGCGTAGAGCAGTTTGTAGTAGACATCTAGAGTTATTTAGAATATTAATTATTAGATAGAAATATGGCTAGCACGTCATCTCTATAAAAAACCGTACAAACTAGACGATTTTTAAAGTCGTAATTTTTTATTTAAAGTTCGGTAACTTGGCTTGAAATTTTTCCAGCATGCTGGAATGTCTTTGTACTTCATTGTAGACGAAAATCGATTTTTTTTTAAATTCGCTTTCATGAAAGGAATACCTTAATCGGTCGCTAGTTGTATTTTACTTCAAATTAAAAAATTTGCCAGGAAATTTTCCAACTTCGTAGAACTGGAAATTCTTACTTCTCGGCTGCCTTGCGCTTTTCTTTGCCCAAATCGATGTTGGCGACCATCAGCTTTTCCAGCTCCTTCGTTTTGTTCATTTGACGGTGAAACCTTTCGTGCATGGGCACAGAAGAGGTCATCATTTTGTTGCCGCAAATTGGACAAGTGACCAAAAGAGCTTCTCGCTCCTGCGAAAGTAAATAACGCGTGTAGAGAATTTAATTAACGCATATCAGGAATAATAACTCGGTGGCCGCGAGTCTCGTTGCTTCCTTCGGGCTGTAACGATTTTCTCTCCTAAAGGATAAAACATATTTTAGGTACTCTTCGACATGTCTACCGGTATTTCCAATGTTCCTTCGTATACCTTTGCAAGCTTTTACGATACCGTATCCCTCCCACTATTACCCTAAACTTGTCGCAGCGCTATTCCCAGTTCCTGAGAGACGTCTCGAAGTGTCCGCCCACTGCCACATAGTATTGCTAACACATAACTATTTTTCCTAAAAAACTGCTATCGCATATGCCTTTTTTCTTCATCAACTTGCGTCTTGGATCGTTTTCTACCATTGACGTAGCCAACATTTTTTCTGATGGGGGGGGGGGGGGGGGGGGGCTTCAAGGGGCCTGACATAAACTAACTTTGATCACAGTAGTCTTTATTATTAAATAAAATTTACATAATAGTCGGTAATCACGTAACACACATGAAATATGAAACTTGCTTCAATCACACGTTCATATTAACATTGATATCAAACTCTTCCAATACCTTAAAAAAATAATCAACTAATTTTTCATCATTCTTTAATCCAGTTACCAGTCTTTAAACTTTACTATTAGTAGATACTCAATTGAAGAAGTCTAACAACTTCTTGCCAAGTTGGCGTCCCCTTGGCGTGTCTTGCCAAGAGGACCTTGCCAGGCACGCAATCGATTTCGGGACGGCCATTCAGGGTAGTGTAGGGTTCGGTCCCAAGTGTCACCCCCTGCCACCGTTCACCCTAGTGGGCCCTCGTTTTCGCGAAATCGACCAAACAAAATTTCTGTGATGATTTTTGAACCTCGAAAATAACAAGAATTTTCAAAGCGGCGCGATAGCCTAGCGGTTACGGTTTTCGGTTAATCCGCCGAAGGTTTGGGTTCGTGTCCTGCTACGGCTATTTTTTTTTTCAATCTAAACGCTTGTATACGTTGTTTTTATTTATTTACTTTAAATCCAACTTTTTCATATTGCGTTTAGAATTCTAGCCTGCGTGATTGTAAGCACCGTTTCAAAAATTTTGTATAACCAATTTTTTGTCTTATATTCTTCATCTAGTTTGTAATTATTGCTCGCTTTTTTTAATTGTTTCTATTAACTTCTATTATTGTTAATATGAGGAAATGAAAAAATTATCGCTCTGTCGATTAAATGAAAATACAAAACACTATATTCATAATATGTGGGAAAGTGTATGTCATTTATTTTTCGTGGATGGAGATTTCAAGGAAAAGTTTATGGAAAAGGGAAATTAAATTTACATTAACATTAAAGGTAAATGCAATGAAATAAAATTCAAATTAAAGGAAAAGTTCTCGGTTCAGCTCCGTTTTGTCGAAAAGGAGTTTAAACACGGTGTAAACGAAAAAAGGAATCGTAGAAAACCAAAATTCAAATGAAAAGCGTAAATAAAATAATAATTGTATTAATACAGACGAAAATATCAAACTATAGAAGAAAATAAATTTAAACTAAGAAAATATATAAGAACAATAAAAAGAACAACCAATAATTTCAAACTAGATGAAGAATATTAAAAAAAAAATGGATATACAAAATTTTTGAAACGGTGATTACAATCACGCGGGCAAGAATTCTAAACGCAATATAAAAAAGTTGGATTTAAATTAAAGCAAATAAATAAAAATAACGTTTACAAGCGTTTCGATTGAAAAAAAAAAAAAATAATGGTAGCAGGACTCGAACCCAAAACCAGCAGCATATTAGCCGAAGACCTTAACCGTTACGCTATCGCACCGCTTCGAAAATTCTTGTTATGTTCGAGGTTCAAAAATCATCACACAAATTTTGTTTAGTCGATTTCGCGAGAACGAGGGCCCACCAGGGTGAACGGTGGCGGGGGTGACACTTGGGACCGAACCCTACACTACCCTGAAAGGACGTCTCGAAATCGATTGCGTGCCTGGCAAGGGCCCCTTGTAAGTTTTTTTTTCTGTAAATCGGCCCAACACTTTTTCAGCTGGAATTTGTTTTCAACAATATCATTCTCCATGTTCAGCAGTGGCATATGAGAATATCGTTCCTGAAGCTTTGTGCTTCTAACAAGGAACATCACTCAAGTGTCCGCCTTCGATTTTGTTGAAACTCATATATGTGATAAGACATCGAAAACTATTAGACACGGATTTTTTCGTTGGTGGAAAAACGGTTTCAAGGAGGGAAACCACCCCTGAAAGTGGGAACTGGAAGAAACTCAGAGGGGATAATAGTTTACCCTTCGGACAAACGTAATAATTCTGAAACATGAGAGAACATTAAATCCGAGTTTATAGGAATATTTTGAATCCGCGGATACACGTTAAACACAGGAAAATAGGGCTGTGATGAATACA
This sequence comes from Ophion ventricosus, assembly GCA_963932345.1. Lineage (NCBI taxonomy): Eukaryota > Metazoa > Arthropoda > Insecta > Hymenoptera > Ichneumonidae > Ophion > Ophion ventricosus. The sequence continues at coordinate 5,352,171 of OZ010715.1, read as the reverse complement.
TTCATGTAAGGAGTAGTACCTTTAAGTTTGCTGTCCGAAAAAAACGCAAAAATACGTAAACCTGAATTCTTTTCCCCCTTCAAAATGATACCTATTTATAATAATTTATTTTCATGCAGACCTTCCAAGTGTGGGGTGAAAAAAATTCAAGTGGAAGGATGGTTGACCCCTTAATTTAATTTTTTACCCAATACTTCTATAGTGGATTATTCATCGCTTTGAATTAGAAGAATTTTGGTTTTCGTTTCATTCAGATCGGTGGACTGCTTGTGGGCGAAACTGCAAAAATCACTCCTCGATACGCTTTTCTTTGTGAGGTGGTTTTCTCCTTTAAAACCGTTTTTCCGCCGATAAAAATAAAGTTGTGTCTAATAGTTTTCAATGCTTCATCACATATATGGGTTTCAACAGAATCGAAGGTGGACACTTAAGTAATGTACCTTGTAAGCCACATTTTTATCCGCCTCATGGCAGAAAAACTTCTCTCACAGCCGGGGGACCTCACTGGGCGTACCATTGTTGCTTGGAGAAGTTTATATAAGTTAGGGCAATACTCCTTCTTAATATGCTTTCTTAAATTTCTAGAATTTACTTTAACATTCTAAATTGAAGTAGGGTTTTCATGACTATCGCTTCAGCTTCTAAGGCTGACGTATCAATTATTAAAATTTTTCCATAATTATTGATGAAATCCTCTCCATTCTTCATATCCAATTTTAAAAAATGCATTAAAGTAGTAGTCTCGCCACAGTCACGTTGAAAAGTTTATTCTCCGGTCAATCGATGAAAGCTTCGAAATATTGCGAAATATCCTTACAATGTAGTTTGTACATCTTATCGGGATGTAAAAACTTATAAAGTCATGATGAAAACGCCTAATGTATTGTTTACCCAACCCGCACTTTTGTATCAGACTATACATTCCGGCTACTAATACGTAGATACTCTGCGTATACGGATCTGCACACACTACTGTAATCTAGTTCTAGTCTGCTCCAGTCGCTTCGTGGCGCTAGCGTCGCTAGACATTGCTTAATTTAAATCGCTATATCTCTGAATCGAGACGGTCAAAATTCATGATTTTTTTTTACCCACATCGCCATATGTTACTCTGTAATTGAGAATTAAAAAAAAATAATCTGTAGAAAAGTTTCGAAGTTATTGCGTGAAATGTGAAATTTTCCACTGCTCCCCATAAGAACACGCGTAAAACTGTGAAATCTTTGCTTGCCAATATCTCGAAAACAGAACGGTGAATCCTTTTGGAAATTTGCAGGTAATCATTTAATAGTGTCCTGAATGAGGCCACAAAATGAAAAAAAATCTATAGAAAAACGCCTTGGCGAGACTACTATCTTAATTGCATGAGCTAACGGTAGATTCTTAAATCGGCATTTTATATTTAAGGTATTACTGAATGGATATTCTTCTTGATAGAATAACAATATATGGATAATTTTAGAATTTTTCATTAAATAATTTAGTAGTTATAAACATATGAATTCAACACGGTCGCTTATGGGAAAACAGCTTCTGCAGACGGTAATGGTTGCAAAACGAGTGGGACTAAATCGCCGTAAATTCTGAAAATATTATATCACCAAGATTTAGGATCAATGATTGATTATGGTAAGTTTCCAATAAATCGACTGAGTAATTGTCCAGAAATTAATCAAAGTAATGAGGAGTATCACCAATTTTAATGATGAATTAATCGCAATCATTGGAAAACTCAATATATATTGAGTTTTTGTGTAATTATTGTTAATAATACGACGGTCCGAACGTTTTAATTAAATTTAAAAATTGAGAAATTTTTTTGTTGGACAGTTGAAACAGATGTATCGTCACTGACAAAACCTCAGTCAAGCACACGCCAATATCGTCGAATTTGACTTAAATTATTATTAAAAGTGGAAAATTAACATTTCTAAGTGTTAATTTATTATTAAATTCGCTATTTATAAGGCTAAACATGTACAACATGATATAGACTTGTACATCCACGATTCTCCCATTTTGGACTAACTTTTTGCCCGACGATCCATCCAGTAACACCTTAAAATGATATTATCTACTACTTGGTTGTAAATGTTGACCTTCTAATTTTTTCTGTATCCATTTAGAATCTGTATCTGTATCTAGAAGAATAGTATCTGTATCATGCCGGCTGATAGATGTCTATTGGCCGGCAAATCTTATGTATTGCTTTTGGCCACAGTTGACTTAATTGTGAGAATTGAATATCTATTCAATTTATGTAATGAAATAGTTCAAGTTTTATTTCATTATTTCTTCATACCTGCTTGGGTAAAACTTAAATAAAATTAAGGTATTCCTTGCGCAGAGGGCCGTAATTTGTAGGCGCATAAGCCAGGGCCCTTCCGAATAATTAGTAGATTACAGTGACGCCTAATGAAAATAAGTTACAATCAATTATTATACTCAACGATCAACTGGAATTAAAATTTTTGTAGATTTAGACATTTTTACATGTTCTCTGAGAAGTGGCGGTTACGAAAATTCGTCTGCTAGTCACATTTTTTTAGTTTTATTATTAATATTTTCTTTAAACATTCTAAACCCCCTGTTTTTATTGTCGTTACGGAATCTTCAGAAGTTTTTACATGCTTAGAGCATTTTGTATCAGACATCTAGGGTTATGTAGTATATAAATTATCAGATAGAAATGCGGCCAACGTGTCATCTCCATAAAGTGCTGCATAAATTAGACGGTTTTTAAAGCCGTCATTTTTTTTAAAGGTATTGCCAGTATAGTGGGGTGTATTTTCACTCGATTTTCGTCGAAAATCAGTTAATTGTTAAAAATTCGGGTTCATGGAAGGAATACCTTAATCGATTACATGACTTTAATGATTTTGGATCGATTTTTTCCGGGGGAGAGCCGTATCCATCCCAGCCCCCCCCCCCCCCGGCTGCGGCAGTTCTTGACCTCGCTGGATTTGCACTATAGATTGAAGCATTTACTTCGGAGCTTGAACTTGTGAATATGGCGGTTTGTTTACGCTATACTTACGTCTTCCGTTTTGCCGCATACTTGGAGATGAGAGATGAAGCCATGGGCGCTACGCTTCTCATCGCCGCACGTCTCGCAGGTGAAGCAACCCTTCCGTTTCTTCTTTCTGACCACAGCTGCGAGAACGGTTCGTAATAGTTTCTCGTCATTCTTAAAATCCTGCACGAATGAAAAATATTCGTAAGAATTAATTACGCCGCAAGGTTAACAACCGTCGTCAATTTGAAATTGTCGCGATGAAAATCTTTCGGCGAAGTGAAAAATACCGGTTCGGGTTGATCACTCAGCCAGCCCATATCGTTGTGGGTCATCAGGTTATGATGAGGCCACGACTTCTTGGACATTATCTTCTTGCACTTGCCACATTCGACCTCCGAGACTGAGGACAATTCCGCCTGGAATTATGCAACAATGCTTTATCCAATAGTTACCATTTTAATAAAGGTCAGTGTAACACGCAACTGGTTATAATTATTGTTGTTGTTGTTGCAATAACAATGTTCAACGTACTTTTGGCTTTTCCGAGATCGATTGTTCTTCGAGTTCGGGCTTTTGATCACGTGAGGCTCGTTCCCTCGGGACGTACTCGTGATCTACGCGTCCACGGCCTTGGCCGCGTCTTCGACCTCTACGTTTATTGGACGATACAGAACCAGGTGGTCGCCCCAATCTACGCGCAGGTACGATTACTTCCCTAGTCGCGGCAACGTCGCTATCGTCGTCGCTTAAACCTTTTCCGTCAGTCTCGTCCTCGTTCCTCTGCACGGGTTTCTTCGTTCGACAATTGTTTTCTACAGTAACATCAACAGAATCAGTGGATGCATCGACTAGATTCACACTTTCCATCAACGTATGTCCTGTCGTCATTGAAGCATCCGCGTTCACCGTGTTTTGTGACTTTCTTGGTCTTCCTTTTTTTTGCGTGACTGAAACTTGCAGTAATTCCACTGGGTTATCTTCCACGGCTGGTGTTTCAATTATTGTTCCACTTTTCTCGGTTATTTCAGTCTCAATCTCAACTACGGAAATATCAGTGGAAACGATTGTTGCTATGTTACAAGAGGAGGAATTAGCCGTTGATGGATTTGCGATACTCGTGGTGGCTTCCGAAAGCCACGACGCTTTCTTCACTTCATCCTCGTGGGAGTACAGTAACTCCTTTTCATCCTTTAAATCTGGAGATCTCGATTCGTCGAGGCCAGTTGAATCGCAAGCGTTCTTATCTTGAGATAAAGGTGCGGACTCCGAAACGACAGCTTCGTTTTTATCTCGGGAAGTTGGTATTTCCAGTTCTGTATCAATAGCCTTACTTTTGTCTGATATTGGTACAGGTGTCTTTGATAAAACACCGATTACTTCTTTTTCCGTAGAGTTTGATATATTGCGCTTCGAGGTTTCTTTTTTCATCGAAGAATTCCACCGATCTAACTTTGCTTCCATAGCTTTATTTTTATTTGACAATTGCTCATATGCTTTCAATGCAGTTTTTTTCTCTTTATCAAAATCTTTGGGAATATCTCGTTTCGAGAGTTCCTTTTCATTTGAGGAATTTGGCATATCCTGTTTTTCTTCCATAACGATACTTTCATTTGATACCTGTGCTTTCAAGACACGGTATGTTTTGCTATCCGGAAATTTTGGTGTATCGTTCTTGGAGGTATCTTTTTTATTCGGTGTATTCAGTTTTCCGTCCACCGCTTTATTTTCATCTGACAACTGTGCCTTTGAGCCACTGCTTTCTTTTTCACATGGCGACGATTTCGGTATATCGTGTTTCGAGTCGAGTTCGTTGCGATCCAAAGCACTCGAGATATCCTGTTCCAAGACGATCGTTTCATATATATCAGAGGATGCAGGTACATCGCACTCGGACACAACTACATTCTCATACGGAGACATTAGTGTATCAGTCGACGAGGCTTCAATTTCTCTTTTATTTGTCCACCCACATGACCGTTTATCACGGCCATGTGGTGGTGTGGATGCTTCTGGCTCCAGAGTGGTAGTTTCCCTTTGATCTGCAAATCCCGATGCACGAAGCTTCGAGTCAATTCCTTCATTTTTCTGAGAACAGCCAAGTCCATCATCAGCTTTTAGAATATGATCATTTTTTGCCGGAGAGCTTGGTACATCCGGCAGTGGCTTTGATTTGTTTTTCTTGAGAGATCTCGGTGTACCGATCTTGGCGAGCTGTGATTTTTTGCCACGTCCTGAACTTGGGGTATACGGCTTTGCAGCGTCAACATCGATTTTATCAATATCTTTAGGTATATCGACATTTGTGGTGTCATCGTTTGTATCCGCAAATATTGGTGAACCGAGCTTTGATTCTATATCTTCTTTTTTACTCAGAGTTGAGAGTGTTCCAAGACTCGAAACGACAATTTTATTGTTATCCGCAGGCCTTGGCGTTTTAAGCCTCGAAACTGTAGCTTCACTTTCATCACGAGATTTTAAGATATCGAGCTTCGAGGTACTAGGTTTATTATCATTCGTAGATTCTACTGTATCAGGCTTTGGATTTGGAACTTTGTTATTGTGTCCAAAACGCGGTGCCACACGCGTCGAGGCACTGCTCTGGTCCAGAGATGATGTAGTTGTCTGCGAAGTGATTACCTCATGTTTATCCGGAGAATATAAGTCGGCAGAGGGTGAGCATTTCATTTCGGATGGAGGTTTCGGTTGAGCTTGCTTCGTGATTTTCTTTTTTGCATCTCGTAATACAGGGAGATCCGACTGCAAGGAGAAATCTTCTTCTGGCTTAAAAGTACTGCTTTGGCCATTACCCTCTCGAGAAATAGGTGGATCCTTCTCCGGAACGTTTGTCTCTTGTTTAACGATGTATTTCGTCGGTTTTGCGCTGACTACTCGTTTATCCGGGGTTTTAAGGATGTGGATCTCTGATGTTCGAGAAAGATCTGTTTCGGAGGAACGGATTTCCCCTGTCTCACGCTCAAAGTTAAGCTTTGATTTTAAGCCACTTGATTGTTCCACATTTTCCAAAGGCAAATCAATCGAAGATTGACTTGCACCAGAATTCTCATAGCTTTCCGATGAAAAAGATTGGGCGCAATGTATCTTTGTGCGTGATATGAATGTCCGCGTTTTCAATTCTCCTGGATCAGTCTCTGCTTTCTGTTTATCGCTTTGTCGCAATGGGTCATTCGTTTTGGGCTTTTCACAGTTATTCGTAATTTCAGGTTGATTGAAGTCACTTTGTCGTTGCGATGCCACCAAGGTTTGCAGTGTCATTTTTTTTAGCTTTGAGACTTCCGACTCGCCAATTTTCTTTGTCTCCGGTTTGTCCGTCTGCTCGATACTTACCGGTATAATTTTTTTCTTCAGCTTCCGACTGGAATACGTTTTAAGGATACTGGGTTTAATAGGTTCAATTTTGCTGGCTTCAGACATAAGGCAAATATCCAGCGATGATGAGTTCGTATTCGTTTCCGAATTTTCATACTTCAGGGATTCAATCTCTGTTGTTGGCTTCTGGATGACACTTTGTCCCAGTTTTGTTGCCTTGGAATTTCGCCTCGTGTACGTTCTAACAATTTCACTTCTTTTCAACGTCTTGATATCGTCGAATGTCTCGGGTAAAGTAGAGCAACTGTTATGAGCGGTCGATATTTCTCCAGTGTCCGAAGTTGGACGTCTCTTTGCAATCGTATTGGCCAATTCTAGTTTTTCTTCCAAACTCGTCTTCTTTTCACATAAATCTCCCGTTTCGTTAATGCTAGGACGCGACTGAGCCGCCTGAGCCTTTTTCGCACCCGGGTAGGATTTACGTGATTGTTGTTTAGGAACAGCCGATGGGAAGTCGAGACCGTCTTGCGTAAAAATTTTATTGACGACATTGTCCGTTGTTACGTAATCGTTGAATTTCTTTGGTTTAGCTCTTCGTCTGGAAGTTCTAAGGCCGATGATCGTGGCGGTCTCCGTTTCAAGCTTCTCATCTTTCATTGTGCCCTCACCATTTGTTTCTGCCCTTGAATCGTTCGCAACTTTTGCAGCGCAGACTTTTTGCCTCGCTTTCGTGGTTTTAGCGCTAGAGGTTTCTTCTTTGACGTGTTCCTCAGATGAGGACAGCTCGCCCTCTCTCGCGCTCAATCTTTGCTGCAGTTCCAACAAATCTCCCATGGAAGATTCGTTTTCTTCTTTTTTTACAGCCATTCCCTCCGTTACGCCGCTTCTTTTTCTTTTTTTCATCTTGCTCGCGTTGCCGGTCCTTCCCTTTGCCATTTGCGAGGCTACGGCACTGTACCCTTGAGAAGCGACTTCAGACGGAGCTTTGGTGCCTGCTTCACCGGCGTCTTCATTTTGTACCGCTTCGGTAGTGGCTTTTTGTATTCCGATGCGACCGGCGATACCGAGGGATTGCAAGACTTCGGGTGTGAGTATAAAAATCTTGGAAGCTCCTTTGGATACTTGCGACAATAATGGGCCGAGAAGAGATGACTTAGCTTCTGAGCCTCCATAATTTTTATTATTTTCGCACATGGTGCTAAAAATGTTTCATCTAAAATCACACAGAATTGTTGCAATTTTAATTCTCTGTCCTTCTAATTATTAACAGATTAGGAAAATGTCGAGTCAGTAACCATAACGATTGTTGAGGATCATAACCATTCTTTGATACAAAGTTTACGCTTGTTCAAATAGTTGTAATTCTTTTTTGGTTTCCCATTACCGGTTTACGCATTGCAATGAGTGAAAAGATTATGCAGAAACGCGTAATTACATTTGATATGCAGAAAAATTGAAAATTTCTTATTGGTTCGATCTTCTAATTAACTTTAATTGATTCGTATTAAGGAGCCTCAAAAAATTGTTAAAAACATTTAATAGTCGATAAATTGTTTTTATAGTGCAATAAAATAAATGTTGTACATGTGAGATTCGAACCTCGTTCTTACGATAGCCAGTCTGACGCAAAACCACTGCACCAAAACGTACAATGAATTTTTAGCTCGACGAAAGTAAGAAAGTCGCCAACAGCGAGCCATTCGAATGGTACAATAAGAAATTAAAAATGAAAATTGAAATCTTATTGCGTTGTCAATGCAGTCGTTTGAGTTAACGACAGATTTTTTACCTGCGGTCCTCGGATAAGTCCAGGTTATGTCAGTATCACGTGTTCTGCGTACAATACTTGGCATCTGCGTTTGTTTAAACGTTTCGTTTATGAGCCATTGATTGAAAATCATATCAGAGGAATAAACAAACGGCGCTTCATTGGCAAAAAATAATTTGTTAATGAAAATGTCACGGGGGTGTCTCGAACCTATGAAACACTGGATGCTTTGGCGAGCTTTACATTGTCGGCCATTTTGACCCACGTCTCGTGCGAATATGCACACACACACACACACGCACGCGCGCGACCGGTGGTTGTATTGACTTCCATCCAACCTTGCTCGTTCAGAATGCTGCGAAATAACGTGCAATTTATATAAAAAGTTGGTATTCATTTCTGATCGTATTAATATTTGCGCAATTTAGTTGAAATATTAACGTATGTCCGACAGAAGTATCCTACAATGACCCTATTTCAGAGCAAAGCTATTCAGAACATTGCATATCGCTTGAAAATAATGATAATTAAAGTTTCCGAGGAAATTGATGGAACAATGTTTTTCTCGATAATTCAGACTACTTTGAATGATCTTTTATCAGAATGTACGTCTCTCTGCTTCATCATTATTCTTTCGAGTTCTATTATTGATATAAATGCTATAATTCTGTCAAAAAGATATCGTGGTCAAATGCGTGTCGGACCGCGCACGAAAGGATTTTTTGCGCTTCAACAAGAATAAATTGTCAATCAGCGATATTTAAAATGTAATTTTTTTTTTATTAGATAGATTTTGATAGATAGATCCTTGTAAAATGAAAAGAACGTTTTTCTTATTTTCTTCCGAAATTTTTTATTTTAATGACAGCAATAATCTTGAAAGTTTTTAGCTTTTTACTTTCTCTCAGATACTTCAACCAATAGATTACATGAGTAGATGGAGGAAGCTAATCTAAGCTATTATGAGGATTTTAATAGTTGCGGTACCCGGAAAAACGGACACAGATGTACAATTTTTTAAATCCAAAAAAACGACGAAAAATATGTATGATCCCATTTCGATATAAGGCTTACTGTAATTCTCATGCCTAGGAACTCAGGTATTCGTTTCACAAACCTGAATATTTAACAATTACCTGATTTTCGTCTACAATTGAGTAAAAATACATCGCAATATACTGGTAAAATTTTAAGCCAAGTTACTGAATTTTTAACTAAAAATCACAACTTCAAAAATCGTTTTATTTGTGCAACACTTTATGGAGATGACGAGCTAGCCACATATTTCTATCCAATAATTTATACACTAAATAACTCTAGATGTTTCATACAAACTGCTCTAAGCATGTAAAAAATTCTGAAGACGCCGTAACAACTATAAAGACAGGGGGTCACCGAATGTTTAAAGAAAATATTAATGATAAAACTTAGAAAAATGTGACTAGCAGAAGAATTTCCGTTATTGGCAACTTTTCAGAGAAAATGTCCAAATCTACTAAATTTATGCGTAATTTTTAATTCCAGTTCATCGTTGGGTACAATTGATTGCACCTTATTTTTATCAGGCGCCACTGTATAATCTACTAATGATTCAAAAAGGCCCTGGGATTTTTTTAAGGGGTTACGTGGGTTTGAAAATAATAAAAAAATCCATTTCATTTTAAATTTTATTATCTAATAGGACAATATGTTTAGAATATTCTCCCAAAGTTTTAAGTCAATCCGAGTAAAATTCTAGGAAAGAGAGCCTTTGGGAATTCCCCCCGTTGGGAAAGACCGGCCGGGAGCGACGCAGGTATACGCACTTTTCTTAAAACACTATTTTTGAAGTCGGTGGACACGATTTCTCAAAAACTAATGCACCGATCTTATTGAAATTTTGCACACTTCTTCAAAATAGCATTGACTAGTGATTGAACGAAGGTTTTTTTTTTCTATTACAACTAATTTTACAAGGCTATGCTTAGTGTAAATTGTACCAAAAATTGAACTATTTTGCATACAACTCTGCCAAAAATTCAAATTTAATTTTTTTTTAATCCTTCGTTCAATCACGAGCTATACTTATCTACTAACAGAAAAAAAATTGGTTTTTTAATTTCAGATAAAGCTATCATGAGTTATCCTGACCACCACGAAGACACTTTTTTTTACGGGTCTCCGGAAACCAGGTCCCACCGGTTGAATTTCCTAAATTTTTGGATGAAATTTTTTTAAAATATTGTTGAAATCTTGCTCTTTTATGTGCTTAACATTTTGAATAAAATAATTTATATATTATATTTTTTTAAAAATAGAGAAAATATGCTTTTTTTGGCTTTGAAACCCAGGTAACCCCTTAAAAGAATACCTTAAAAAAAAAACTTAAAAATAAAAGACTTTTAAAGAAATTACAAAATTATTAGATAGACTACCACAATTACTTAATAATTTATTATTTGACTTACTTTACTCAATAATTAATTTATTATTACTGAATACCTGAAATCATTCGCTTTGTAAGTCAGTACCAAGCCAAATCAAACGTATTTAGTGTTTAAGGCCAAGTGTCCCACCGACCGAGCGGCCATGAGTGCGAAAGAGATAGCTGATTTGCAGATTCCCAATGATTTCTGAAACGGTTGATTTTTGGGAAAAAAGAAAAGATACACGTTCCGCTCTGTTGAACGACGAACAACGGCTTTCTCTTCTTTTGCCCGAAATATGTTCCGTCTAGGAGGAAACTTGGCAGTAGGATTTTTACCGACTGGACGTGTGACACATGGCCTTAACACGCCGCGGTCCGAGCCCGTGTTTCCGAAAAGTTTCAAAGCCGCTAGGTGATAGAGGCAGCGACCCGAACGCAGGTAGACGCGTGAGGTCAACCGTCGTTGACGGTTGTGTGAAGCGATTTTTTTTTTATAGCTCTGTTAATTTTGTGTACATATAGTTATCTCCACCTTCTTTATATTTATATACCTATACTTAGTAGAAGATTCAAAACAAATATATTTATTGTAAATATTAAGCTTTATTAAGGATTAGATTTAATATATTTAGATGTTTAAATATCTTAAGATATGGGTTGTAAATAGTATTTGGTTAATATTATTCGAATCCAGTTGATCCCAACTAATGAAACATCGGTTAGAAATTCATTTTTTATTTTTTTGTTTGGCTTGGCACCGACTTTAACAATGAATGATTTTAATTATTAAGTAATAATTTAATTAATTCATTATTAAGTGAAGTAAAATAATTCATTAAATTATTGCGGCAGTCTATTTAATCATTTTGTACTTTTTTAGAGCCGGATTTTTTTTAAGGTTATTTTTTCAATTTGAGTGGCAACTACCCAGGTTGATAAGCAAACATGGGTAGACCCACTAAACACCCTTCTCGTATGAGAAAGTTCCGCGGAGTTCCGTGGAATATCTTCGGAGTCCATTATCAGATCCTTATTAAATTTGTATGAGTAAATCACCTCGGGAGTACGTATCAATTTTAAAAAAATCATCCAAATTCGTTAATACTTGACAGTTATGCATATTATTTGTTTTGAAGAATATTTATACCGAGTTTCAAGTTGATACACGCTAGGAAAATTTTCCATACAAACTTTTACACCCCATTTCGCCCCCTTAAGAGTTGATTTACGAAATATCCTTTTTTAATGCAGCTCTACACCTTCTAAGGAACATATGTTTCAATTTTCAAATTGATACACGCAAGGAATATCAATTCCCATACAAACATTTACACCTCCTTAAGAGTGGATTTTCGAAAAATCCTCTCTTCGTGAACGTCTACACCTTCTAAGGAACTTATGTTTCAAATTTCAAGTTGGTACACGCAAGGAATATAATTTTCCACACAAACTTTTACACCCCATTTCATTCCCTGAAAAGTTGAATTTCGAAAAATCCTTTCTTATTACACTTCTACACCTTCTAAGGAACATATGTTCCAAGTTTCAAATTGGTACACGCAAGGAATATAATTTCCAATACAAACTTTTACATCCCATTTCACCCCTGAAGACTTGAAGTTCGAAAAATACTTTCTTAGTACACTTCTACACATTCTAAGGAACGTATGTTCCAAGTTTCAAATTGATACACGCAAGGAATATAATTTTTCATACAAACTTTTACACCCAATTTCACCCCCTTAGGGGTTGAATTTCGAGAAATCCCTTCTTAAACGATGCCTCCAATATAAAATCAACACCCTCACCAAACTTTACGTTTCTACCTTTAGCGGTTTAGGCTGGGCGATGATAAGTCAGTCAGTCAGTCAGAACTTTGCCTTATATATATATATATATATATATATATATATATATATATATATATATATATATATATATATATAGATGGATAGTAAATAGGTATATATATATATGCAGTCGAATTGAGAACCACCTCCTTTTTAGACGTCGGTTAAAAAGAAGTAAAAAAAAAGGCAAAACCCTCTATTCGAATTACAGATGTTTCGATTTTCGACAAACCTCCTCATCGGAACAGCGTTTCGTTATTCCAATAGTGTCCTTTCCCGATAACAATCCAAGAATAAACAAAGTAGACGAAAATGTTCGAACATACGGTATTTTTTGTTTTATTTATCCCAAGTTCGTATAATATCTAAACCATTCGCCTGAGCAGCTCGTTGATTTTGTCCTCGCGATTACCGAAATCACCACCCTCAACGTAGTGATTGGTCTTCTTGCGCCATCCACCATTCGGGGTGTTGAGCTGCGCGTGAAAATGACAAAAATAACTATAAAGCATCCGTATATATATCTTGAAGTAAGCTTAAACGATGGTTCGAGGTCATTCGAAATTATGCAGTCTAATGACGATGTTTAAACTTTTTCCGAGCCTCGCGACACGCACGATCGTTTGGCATTTGAAAAAAAAGTTCGTATTATTCTTTGACACAGTAGGAGGTGATAGATCGCTGTGAAGTTTCCATCGCCATGCCTGTGTCAACAATTAAACCCTTGCAATTCGTAATTTACCTTGAACGGCCACAGGAAGTTACTGGCGAACTTGAACTTAGGTCCGACGGTGAATATCTCGTGGATCAAATCCTCCGTGCAGATGATTCCGGAGCGACCTGATCGGATAAGAAGCGCAATTGCCATTAGCCAGTACGATCGAGTTGCGATTGAGGACACCAACAAAGGAAAAGTGTTTGAGCGAAGCTTGTCCAAATCGATCGGGCAATAAGTTAAGATGGCTTCTAAACTGATTTGTGGACCGATTAGATTCGCTTTTCGACAAGATGGAAGAGAGAAGTTCACGCGGATATCAACTCCCATGGACTTCGTCGCAAAACACCAATTAAATTCCAGACGCGACGTGCAGTAGGGCATGTCGAAATAACTCTTACCCCTTTGGGCAATATAATTAAGTATAACGAATATTCATGACGAATTTGAGCTCTCTAACTCAAGACTGAAATGGTACCAAAGCTTGCATCATTGGGATGCAACGAAAATATTTTTTTTTCGTATTGCCCAATTTTATACTTGGCACATGTAGGTTTGAAAGTTACTGAAAGTTTTTTGGAGGTCCTTATTAGGGTTCAATAACCTAAACTTGGGAAAAAAAAGAGTTCAGATAGTAAGAAAAATGAAGAAATGAAAAAATAAAAACTTTCGTGCATTCCAACGATGCAAACGTCAACACCATAGCCTCAACGGATAACCTTTTTCCCCTCCGTTAAATCTGAATGACAACTTCACTAGTTCCTCAAATCAAAATTTATTCGACAACTGATTAACATTTTATACATTTGGTTAATGATCCTCAAAGCTGACCTTCACAGTTTTGAAAAGCTTTTTTTTTTTTAATAATTTCGATATCATTATTTTTATGCAAATTACTTATTTGAAAAATAAGTTTAGGCCTGTTGAAAATTTGAAGAGTCATATTTCACATAGCTGCATAAATTGTGTAATAATATCGAAATTTATGAAAAAAAAACAAAGATTTTCAAAGATGTAAGGGTTGAGTTTGAGGAATTTTCAACCAGACTTGACAAATGTTAATCAATTGTAGACTTTTTCAATTTTGAAGGTGAAGCGAATTTTTCGTGTAAATAAAGGATTGAGCACTGGTACATAGTCTTAAATTATAGAGTTTAAGTTTGACACGTATTTGTTTTATACTTAATAATATTGTTCGGAGAGGGTAGAATTTGATTTTTTCCTTCTACACTGTCGAATGTGCACGTAGAAAATTGTGACTAACCCAGTTTTCTCTCAACAATGGTGTTGCTCGTGATCGGTATACGCTGACGATCGATCTTGGCGAATCCACGCTTGTAGATCAATTCCCGTATCGACTTGAGGTTCGGATAACCCCAGGTTATGTAAGGCTCGACTATACGCAACATGTTGATAGTCGCCTTGTTCAGCTTCACAAAAACACCGTTGTTGATCTGCTTGAGCCTGAACAACTGGAGTACTTTTCGCGGTTTAGGGGCAATTTGGTTGACACTGAAAAGTAAAAAAAAAATGTAGAATCCAATTGTCTTCTACAATTATCCGTGTTTACTTCTGGTTATGAAGCGCAGACTCACCCACGAATCCGGATGACAAAGGCCAAACGGGCTTCGCCCGGAATGTAGTAGTTGCCACGGTTCTTGGCCTGCCTCTTCAATCTTATCTCGTCACGCTCCTTCGTCCTGTACTCCTTCACGTATTGTTCCGCTCGCTTGAAGATCTCTTTCCTCTTCTTGTAGTGAGCGGCGCGTTGCTGGAGGACCGCAAACATACATTCGTAGGAAGATTTTTCCGAAAGATATTCAAGGTAGGAAATAACGTTTTTGCCACGGAAGCAAGAACTTAGTTAATTTCGTTGTTACAGCACAGGTCGAAAGAGTAGAAAGGAATCGTATTAATTTCTCTTCTCTAATCATGATTAGGCCACTTTTGGGTAGAGACCCAGCTTTTTGTGGCCTACAATTAAGACAGTATTCTAATCTAGAAATTTGAGAAAAAAAAAATTGGTTTTATTTCTGTTTCAGATGAATGTGAGCTTTGGAATCATGTCAACTGCTTCAACCCTTATCTAGAGGCCCATAACTTTTTCAATTTTGATTTTTTTTTGCATAATTTTTTTTTGTTAGTTCTTGAAACATCAATAAAGACTAAAAAATTGGATATTAAAAATATTTTTTCTTTTTTTTTTCTTTCAAGCCCGAAATTTAGGCCTCTAGACTAGAATACTCCGTAAAGCTCGTGTGAAAGCCAAGTACAATAGAACCTCGATTATCCGAACCCAACCGGACCAAATCCAGTTCGGATTATCCTAAGCTCGGATAATACGAAACCCAAACAAACTCAGCCTTTATTTCGTGTACAGTGGGGCCTCGATTTTCTACCATTTCAATTTTTTTCCATTCTCCTTCATTTTTTCCCCCACTTTGTCTATTCGCGATTTTCACGTCCTAGAGGTGTTGCAGCGATATTTCAATATGTCTGGTGAATGTATATCCTCAAACGTAAACAATTACTTCGCTTTTGATTCCTGCGAGTTGGCTATTAAATTTACCTCCATGGCAAATTGTAAAGATGCTACTGCAGTAAATGATTTATTTTCTACTCATTTTTTTTAGCGCTCTTGATAAAACTTTAGAATACGGTCGCACGAATTTTGAGTTTGTTTGGGTGCCATTTTGAAAGGATTAGTCTCCCCGTTCAATTGGTACTCTTCCCCGCCCGCGGAAATGTATGGTTTTTTTGTTAATTAATTTTTTTATTTTTTTATAGATAAAGTTCCAAAAAGGTCCCACCTCCGATCGGGCTGAAATTTTGCACAGACCTTCCGTTTAATATCTTTAAAGAGATCCCCTAAAAGCAATTTTTGTGATGCGCTATAGTTTTTGAAATATCGATGTTTGAAAATAATTTTTTTTACTGGGCTCCTATTATTTCTGCAGCTGACAGACTCGGCTCTGGCTATACTAGCTATACCTATATATGCTATCGCACTCTCGTCAATATCGCCGTGACATAAAGTATTAATAAAAAAAATTAAATAAAAAATGAGTGATATAGAGAAAAATAGCAGCGATGAGTGGCTGAAATGCACACCACCAGATCTTAAAGAAAGCCACGTCAAAGAAGACACATGTTTTCCTCGCTTTTTTTGTGTGTATGAACGGTATTATAAATTGTTATAAATTATTGATCAGATAGTCTATTAAAATATGCTAATACATTTCAAAACTACGTTTGGTGCCTACGAGGGGGGCTCCGCCCCCTCCACCCCCCCCCCCAGCTCCTGCGACACACCTTCCATGTGCGATACAGCCTACGTATGCAATACAGCTTCTGCACATGCTTACCACAATATGTGTTTAACAATCCGAAAGCTGGGAAAATATGGTTTTGTTATATAAACAATCGTGTGCACCGTGGAGGCTGGGACTTTGCCTCCTTGGTACACAATGTACTATTGTTATCTATCAACTCTCAATTTGTACAACCGTAAACTGAAACCAACTAATATTTGTCGAAATTTTGCATACTAAAGCCAACTCATATTTGTCGAAATTTCGCTCCTTTACTCGCGCACGAAAAAATTAATTAAAAAAAACCAAACATTTCCGCAGGCAGGGAGAAATCTCAATTGAAAGGGGAGACCAACCCCTTCAAATTGACACCCCCATCAACTCATAATTCATGCGATCGTATACTAAAGCCAACCCCCAGCTTTTTTTAATATCAGCTCTGGATTTAGATTTTTTAAGATTGTGTGAGTCATTGGCAGAATTCGAGAAGGAATAACTCTATTTTTCAGAGCATATTTTTTACAAGGGACGTCTGAAATTATATTAATACATTGCATATAAGAGAAATAACTTTTAATATTGCTCGAATTATTTTTAACGAAGATACAAACTTGGAAAGAAAAAATCTTGTAGAGTGAAGTGCAACACACTCGTATTGTTGGCTTAAACTGAGTCATTTTCGGACCCAACAGCCACTTTGAAAAAAAAAAACTTCATCTTTAGGTAGCTTAGGGAATGACAATTCACTTTTATCATCTACCTTGCACCATGGCATACAGCAGAATCTCGAGGAATTGTTCGTTTTTAAAATTTTTTCCATTGTTATCGATGTATTTTGACCATGTTTGCTATACTAGTAGAGCTTCTGCCTCAGGCCGCGAGAGGCGCCAAAACTTTGGGCGGGTGTGAATTTTACCGAAGGGACTATTTGGTTTTGGTGTCTGCAGTCTTTACAACGCACGTCTAACATGCCGGCGCAACGGTACATATCGACTACCTCAGCACCAGTATTTCGAACCAGAAAGATAACCTCAAACGTGAAAATGGTGGAAAACAACGACCTAAATAATTGTCCTGCAAAAAGTACAAGACTACTCTTAGAAAAACCATTGGATATTTTTTAAAAAATCGTCAATGGTGAAAAAGTGACTGCAATAACGAAAGATTTTGATGTAACTAGAGCAGCCCATACTTTTTGGTGACTTGGTTGACCAAATTGCTCATCGACTTCAGAATGGGTACGCACCCATTACTTGCTATTCCTCGACGCTCAAGCCACATCTCTCGGCTTGAACTTGATCTTTTACCAGTGTTTTTCCCTCCAAGTGGTAAAACATGCAGGTCTCACTGTATTACTTTAGGGGGCACATGTCTTAGAACTTTAAATTGGACAAAGGATAGAAGGGTGTCGTAGATCTGTGCGTACCTTGATGGAAACTTGGAGCCTCGCAGCTTTGGCGGCATCACGGCGCTTCCTCCTCTTGAGGACAGACTCAGGTACTGCCGGCAATTTCTTGGGAGCCGCGTCTTCCTTCTTCTTCCTGCGCAACGTACAAATAATGAGTACGAGACAATGCAAGAACGGTTGTTATTGTTGTCACGTCGAAATTTTGATAGATTTTAGGTTATGGTCACGATTGACGGCGTTTCATGTTGAGGAGGGGAAAAAATGAATATTTTGACTCGCGAAATAGCATTTCTGGAGTTAACGTTCGCACTACGAGACACGCTGGGTCAAATAAAAATGGTCAGAGACACGTTGCTGGTTTGCGAGCAAGGGAGAAGCAGCTGAAAGCCGACGACAACTTCTACGTTAATATCGGTGCTCGGATGAAAATAACTATGTACGGAAATTAATTCGTCTCGATCGCACGAATCGTTGTGGAATATTCGCTGATCATTGTTTGCGCGGATTATCGTGATATTTTACGATTTCTTTTAATGAACGGATTTTACTCACGCGTCCACCATTGTTGCGATTGGTAAAAGAAGCTCCGAGTCTAAGTTCACGCGGTAGCACGAGCCAGTGACCGCCTGAAGTTGACGACTCACGGGAACTATCGCAATCGTGCCAACTTTTATCGTGGCGGTAAATTCAAACTTTCGGACGTGAGAAATGAGTGCGGGAGCGATGACTGGTTTACATATTCCGGGCGTCCTCTCGGGACGATATATTTTTCGGGGGAAAAAGGCACACCTTGTGGCCTATCGAACGACGAACCAATTCTTTGCTTGCTTGAAATCTTGCTCTTTACTTGCGATCCCTCTGGAAAAGAACTTGACCGTAGGATTTTTCGAACATAGTGCTCAAACTCGTGGGATAATTTAGTGAATCAATTTTCCGACGTGATTGTAGTACACGCGATAATCGAACCTATTTATTTCCATAATCTTCTTGAATTTTCCAGATCGGGTAATTATACTGGGCATTACGATGTCAACAGCGGACTCGCGTATTTGCCCCGCTATTTGTGATGACAAAAAACTTAAGAGGGGCAAACCCTCTAAACGCCTGAAAATTAGTCATTTTTCATGAATTTTTTTTTAAAGGTGATAAAATAATCGCATAATTTTGAATTTTTTTACAGAATAAAATGGCGACGTTATGAGGTATTCCTTTAGCCGTCTTTTACGTGATATCGAAAAGTGCTCTATTTGTCTGATTTTTTCTATTGATCTGAAACATAAATCGAAAACATTTTTCGATTATTGACATGTGTAGGGGAAGGATATACCTATAAAAATATGAAAAAGTATAAAATTAAAAATGAAGTAGGCTTTTTAATCAAATTTTCATATTTTGGACCATTTTCTCGACAATTTTTACCCCAAAAAGGTAATTTACTTACGCGATAACCTTAAAACTTTAGGTATATCCTTCCGATAATGTTATAGTGAGAAACCTCCCAAAATTTCAGTCAGATCGATCAATAACCTTTTGAGCTATAACATGAGCAGATTTTGAAAATGCAGTTTCGCGATAATTGCGTTTAAAGTTTCAATAAGATAATGTTCTATACGACTATGTGCTATAACTTCGTAAATATTTCATAATCCGATTTTCCAGTATACTTTCAATATATTATACTTTCGAAATATGTGAAAAAATCGGTGTTTTGAACATTATAAAGGGTTTTCCGCCCTTAAGGTATTCTTTTCACGAACCCGAATATTTAACATTTAATTCATTTTCGTCTACGATTGAGTAAAAATACATCCCGGTATACTGGTGAAATTTCAAGCCAAGTTATCGAACTTTTAACAAACAATTACGACTTTAAAAATCGTCTAGTTTATGCAGCACTTTATGGAGATGACATGGTGGTCACAATTCTACCTACTAGTTTATATAGTAAATAACTCTAAAAATATTTGTACTAAAATTTGCAGACGACTTTATATTAATATCCGAGGAGGAAGAAGAGCTAAAGAAGATGATAGCATCACTGGAGAAATACGTGGAAAAAAAACAAGCTGACTGTGAATATTGACAAAATAAAATTAATGATTTTTAAGAAGGGAGGAAGAAAGGAGAGACAGTAAATGTAGAAATAGAAAGGGGTAGGATTGGAAATAGGAAGGAGTACCTGGGAGCCTGACTCTCAACAGGGCATACTTTTGAGGAACACACAAAAATAATAACAAAAAAAAATACGGAAAGGGATAAACGCAGTATAAAGTATATGCAAAAGGGCAAAAATAGGCAGTTTAAGAAGGAAACTATGCCTCATGGAGGCTTTAGCAAGGAGTGAGATGTTGTACGAAGTGGAGACGTGGAGGTGGAAGCGGAGGGAGCAAATTAAAAATTACAGGGTAAATATGTTAAAACGGCAATGGGTGTTAATGACAATACGCCGAGCTACATATGAAGAATGGAGGCGGGAATAAGAGGCATAGGAATAGAAGCATGGAAAAGAGCAGCAAACTTTCTATGTGAAGTAATGAAAATGTCCGAAGAAAGATGGCCGAAACATGGGCAAGGTTAAGATGCGGAAATAGGAAATAGGATAAGGAGATAAAAAGGAATACGCAGATACTCTATGTCGATGCTGTAGAAAGGTGGAAGAAAGTTTAGAACTCATCCTTGAATGTGAGAAAATAAAAGAAAAATGAACAAGTGATAGATCGTTTGGAACAGTGGGGAAAAGGCTACAAGGAAGAGGCACTGAAAGGAAAAATGAATAGAGGAATGAAAATGAAAACGATAAAAGCATTGCCCGGTGGCAGTGGCTCGCAACAAGACTTGGTGAACATTTTTTATTACCATTTATTTGTAGCCTTAGAATTGTTATAAGTTACAATAAGTGACTAAATCTTTGCTTGGGAGGCTACAGGCAAAACATCAACGAAAGTTTCAATGCTACTGTTTGCTCATGTGGCCAAACAGCATTAAATGTAGCAACTGATATTGGTGCGTGCAATATTAACGACGGTCTGACTAATATCCTATGAATTATGAAAGCTTGGAGATGGATATTGGCCGCCAAGCTTACAATTTTTGTCTTAAACTGATATGATGCTAGACCACGGTCTTACATACAGGTCTGTCAACGCCGGTAGTGGGGGTAGGCACGCTAAGCAACTCTGGTTTTTATTCCGATTTCTACCGCTTGGTGCGCGACGGCAAATGCAAGTAGTGTGCGACGACGAGAGAAACAAGCTCTTTTGTCTCGTTCCCTCTTGATCTCAGCGTATGCGCCATTCGACCTAACTTTACTTACCGTATTGCCATGTGAGCTGCATAATATACGAAAGCAATACAAAATAATGTGTCGATTCAAAAGAAAGATGAATATTTTTATATAAAAAACTGAAAACTTTTTGATTACATTAATTCTCAACACCAGCTATTTGTTCATTTTGCACTATATTTTATTTTGAGTGTTTGTTGATGTAGGTAAGTAGCAATGTAAAAATTGTTTTCCGCTGTAGGTACACTTTTTTTCCTTTTACAAATTTATGTCAGTATTTAGATACTGCCTTCAGAACTTCAGCCGACGTCATTCGGCTGAATTTTTATTCCAGCTTAGTCATCTTAAGGAGGTTGGAGCGGTCAAGTTAAGTCAAATGACGGTTTGAGTTCTTTTTCTTCAATAAACCGCAAAAAAATGCATGCACTGTATAGATTTATTCTGTAGATGCTAAATTTTCATAAAATATATTAGGTGTGTGAATTTATTTATACAGATTTTTCTAGCAGGCTGAGAATCCTCTTTCAAGTTGAAATATTTCAACGTCCTTTTAAGATTTTAAAGTATTGACATAGCCCTGTTCAAGACGCTGTATGAATTTATTGGGCTAGCATCATAACCTTAAAATAAAGTTGCAAGAACAATGGCAACCGATAAGCTGCACATTCGCCACTGCATCCTTTACGAATTCCAACAAGGAAAAAGTGCCACCAAAGTGTGGGAGTCAATTGGTTCTGTATTCGGGAAGAGTATTGTGTCATACGAAACATGCAATTATTAGTTTAAACGTTTTAGAAACAATGATTTCGAACTCGGTGACCGTGCGCGTTCTGGACAACCTGAAAAATTTTCGGACGACGATTTGGAAACTTTACTGGTCCAAAATCCTTCACAGACACAAGAAGAACTTGCAGCCCAACTAGGAGTTGATCGATCAACCGTTGCCAAGAGGTTACACGCGATGGGAAAAATTCAGAAGCTCGGGAAATGGGTCCTGCATAAACTTACCGAATATAACCTCGGACAGCGGATGAACACGTGTCTTTGGTTGCTTAGGAAACAACGAAGGAAGAACTTCCTCTGGAAAATCGTGACGGGGGATGAAAAATGGATCCTTTATGAGAATCCCAAGCGGAAAAAATCATCGGTGGACCCTGGAGAACCAACAACATCAAGTCCCAAACCGCAAATGAACGCCAAAAAAATGCTTTTGTGTATCTGGTGGGACATAAAGGGTGTTCTTTATTATGAACTTCTAGAACCGGGTCAGACGATCACTGCAGAACGATATAGTGACCAATTAAATCGTTTAAGCGAAGGAATTGAGCAAAAAAAGGCCATTCACAGGACACGGAAGGCGAAAAGTCATTCTCCTGCATGATAACGCTCGACCTCACGTTGCTCGGACGACCCAAACAACTATTTTAAACCTCGGCTGGGAAGTTCTTCCTCATCCGGCATATTCACCGGACTTGGCCCCATCCGACTATCACCTATTTCGGTCAATGGCGCACAGATTAAGAGGGAGCCACGTCCGAGAAGTCGAAGATATTAGGAAATTCGTCGATGACTTTATCGCCTCGAAACCAGCCAGCTTTTATCGTGATGGTATCTGTATGCTACCAGATCGGTGGCAGAAGGTTGCAGAAAGCAACGGGGGATATTACCCGGATTAAACACGGTTTTGTCTATTTTTTAATAAACCGCAAGTATGGAAAAAAAACTGTAAAAATGAATTCACACACCTAATATAATTAAAGGGAAAAATTATGCATTTTTATACTTTAATTACGTGAAAAAGAAAAACTGTTGTATTACAACCAACTTGATAAAGAATAACATTATTGATGATCATCATGAAAGAGTTGTAATCTTTTATTAGATTAAAGATTTAAAATATTGAAAAGATTAAAAGATTAAAAAGATTCAAAATCTTTTATCAACCCTTGATGGTTCAATATTGAATATGTATAGTTTTCGATGGGCAAGATGGGTTTTGTATTGTTCGACGTTTCTTGGCACACGAAACACGAAGCATTTTTGCATAAAACTTTAGTACCCCGTTTTACACTTGGGAACCGCGCAACCCTTAAACATGTCGCAATATTTTCACAAACACTATTAAGAAAAAAAAATCACCTCTATTGCATCTAGGTTTATTGAAGAAAAAGAACTCAAACCGTAATTTGACTTAAGGCCAAGTGTCACACCGACCGAGCGGCCATGAGGGCGAGAGAGATAGCTGATATGCAGATTCCCAATGATTTCTGAAACGGTTGATTTTTTGGGAAAAAAGAAAAGAAACACATTCCGCTCTGTTGAACGACGAACAACCGCTTTTTCTTCTTTTGCCCGAAATATGATCAAACAAGGAAAAATCGCATTTTTTCAATGTAACAAAAGATCCAGAAGCGGCTGCAGCAATATTCTGCACGTCTCAACGCAGAACAAAAAAAAAGCAATCGCGACAAGAAAAAAATTGCAAAACATTGTACAACGTGACGAGTCCATTATTTAAAAAAAAATAATGTTATCTGCTTATTTCGTTCAATAAATATTTTTATAATACATCATATTTCAACAAGTGTAAATATTGCATCCCCCCTCATATACACATATACTTTTAAATTCTAATCTAAATAATGAATTATCCAAACGCGTCGAATGCAAATTATGCAGACGCTGCGCGACTGGAGTGGGGGGCATGCGGGTGACTACTAGCGCCGCATGGTGGGTTAGTTTACGTGGCGACAATAACAGCGACACGGTAGACCCAGCAGTGCCAGGGGGCTGGGCGAGGACGAGAGTGTAGAGAGGCACTTCGTTCTTCTTCGCCTCGCTTTGCTTCGCTTCGGGCGACTTCCGATCGGTGTCGGTATTTTGGGCCGAGACAAAGGGCCGAAGTCGCGAGCACGAGTTCTCGCGAAGTTGAGCGAGTAGTGTGGTGACGCTCCTCGTACTCGGCTAGCTTCGGCGAGTACTTCGGCGAGGAACTTCGAACGAGTAGTGTAGAGGGGCCTTTAGGATCGCACCGTGAAAATAGATATCGCCGCCGCCATTTTGGTTAGTCATATCCGTTACAGCAGGCTTTCATTCCCCTCACCCTTGAGGCTTCACTCTCGCGCAAAAGGCACCTCCGTTAAGTTAGCCCCCCGATATGATCATAAATAATTTTAATTAATGTTAATCGTTTGAGAATCGTTTGAGAGACTTTGAGAGAAAAGAAAAATCGTTTGAGAGTTAATAGTTTTTCCAAAAAAAACAATTTAAATTTTCGCGTGAAGTTAGCCCCCAGATTTTTAAATCCGTAAAAAACGACCTTACGCAATTTTTTTTTTTTTTAATCGTTTGAGAATCGTTTGCGAGGGTTTGAGAGTTCAAAAAAATCGTTTGAGAGTTCATATTTTATTAAATATAAGAATTTTTCCAAAAACGCAACCAACCGCAGGGCCGTGTCACGCATGGGGTGCACCCTATATTTAATAAAATATGAACTCTCAAACGATTTTATCGAACTCTCAAACCCTCTCTAACGATTCTCTATCATTTGTGCTATATTTTAGGCACTTTAGGCAAGTTTTCATATTCTCGGTTTGCGAATGATGAGTAGGGTGCACCCCATGCGTGACACGGCCCTGCGGTTGGTCGCGTTTTTGGAAAAATTCTTATATTTCATAAAATATGAACTCTCAAACAATTTTATCGAACTCTTAAACCCTCTCTAACGATTCTCTATCATTTATGCTACATTTTAGGTACTTTAGGCAAGTTTTCATATTCTCGGTTTGCGAATGATGAGTAGGGTGCACCCCATGCGTGACACGGCCCTGCGGTTGGTTGCGTTTTTGGAAAAATTCTTATATTTAATAAAATATGAACTCTCAAACGATTTTTTGAACTCTCAAACCCTCTCAAACGATAAAAAAAAAATTGCGAAAGGTCGTTTTTTACGGATTTAAAAAATCTGGGGGCTAACTTCACGCGAAAATTTAAATTGTTTTTTTTGGAAAAACTATTAACTCTCAAACGATTTTTCTTTTCTCTCAAACTCTCTCAAACGATTAACATTAATTAAAATTATTTATGATCATATCGGGGGGCCAACTTAACGGAGGTGCAAAAGGCTCCGTCCAGATATTTATACGTCCGTGGTTGCGGTCAAAATGAAAAGAGACAGAAGAACTGTTTCTCTCTTCGCCGCACACTACTTGTATTTGCCGGCGCGCACCAAGCGGTCGAAATCGGAATAAAAACCAGAGCAGTTAAGCGTGCCTACCCCCACCACTAAAATTTAGCTTCGTCGCAAACCTGTATATAAGACCGTGTGCTAGACCGACAAAACACGCTGAGCTGTTTTGACATATGCGGCAAAAGAAGCACACACCAGCATAAAATTAACCAGAAAAAAAATGAGGATGTATATTTGAAAAGAGAAGCGCAGCTTTATGGCCCTGGGATAGCTGATCAATGGTATAAAAATTTTAACAGGTAAATTTTAATTTTTACACCTCTATACCACATCTCAAAAACTTGAAACGCGTTTTTCTCGGAACACAATTTTTCAAAATGGCACGCAGCATAACTCCAACTATTTTCATTCTATTCACTCCAAATTTTGAACACATGTGTAAAATAACATTCCGAAGAAAAATACGTACGGGATTTTCCATGAGTTAATTATAACATTATTTATTAACATATGATTGTCCTTTTTTTTCTGTCGAAAATTGAATTTTTACCTTATATGCTTGCCAAATACACAAAAATTAATATTTTCAAAGTCCCCTACGTATTTTTCTAGCTATACTCAAGTAAATTAATACGTTTATTTTTATTTTTGTGTAGATTCAAATTTGCGTCGCTATACTGCGTGCCGCAGAGCGTCTCAGATTCAACATGCCTCGCGAAAATGGCTCCAGCGTCACCATTTTGTATAATTTTTTAATATAAATGTTTTTCTTTACTTAAAGCCATGTGTCACACGTCCAGTCGGTAAAAATCCTACTGCCAAGTTTTCTCCTAAACGGATCATATTTCGGGCAGAAGAAGAGAAAGCGGTTGTTCGTCGTTCAACAGAGCGGAACGTGTATCTTTTCTTTTTTCTCAAAAATCAACCGTTTCAGAAATCATTGGGAATCTGCAAATCAGCTATCTCTCTCGCACTCATGGCCGCTCGGTCGGTGTGACACTTGGCCTTAAGGCCATGTGTCACACGTCCAGTCGGTAAAAATCCTACTGCCAAGTTTTCTCCTAGACGGAACATATTTCGGGCAAAAGAAGAGAAAGCGGTTGTTCGTCGTTCAACAGAGCGGAACGTGTTTCTTTTCTTTTTTCCCAAAAATCAACCGTTTCAGAAATCATTGGGAATCTGCAAATCAGCTATCTCTCTCGCACTCATGGCCGCTCGGTCGGTGTGACACTTGGCCTTAAGGCCATGTGTCACACTTCAGTCGGTAAAAATCCTACTGTCAAGTTTTCTCCTAGACGGATCATATTTCGGGCAGAAGAAGAGAAAACGGTTGTTTGTCGTTCAACAGAGCGGAACGTGTTTCTTTTCTTTTTTCCAAACAATCATGCCTCGGTAAGGTAGAACGCCGTGTCAGAACGAAACGAAACAAGCGTAATGAGTTCGCAAATTGGCCACAAGCAACGATGTTCGTGCGTTGGTGTTCGGGACCACGGTCTTACATACAGGTCTGGACAGAGATTAGTAGGGAGATGTACAACACTCCTGTTTTCGGCGTGCTTCGGGAATGGCGCTAAATCGCGGCGGCGAGTTCGGAAATATATTCTTGGCATAAACAGGCAACCGAGAGAAAATAATGATTTCGATACATGTTTTTCTCTTTGAAATTCATTTAATGCATATTCTAATCCGCAGTACGGCCACACAAATATATCGAGCTCGATCGGACGGAAAACCTCGCTCCGTTCGCCTGTCGAGTAAGCACGATTTGCGAGGGGCGGAGACTTTTCCCCCACTGAGCTACACATTCGTGTTCACGCTGACTGCGATACCGACTTGAGCGGTGATCACGACTCGCGCGGCTACAAGGGAATCTGCAACCTCGACAGAGGCGATGATCACGAAATTATATTCCCGAACTCGCCGCCGCGATTTAGCGCCGTTTCCGAGGCACGCCGAAAACGGGAGCGTTGTACATCTCCCTACTAATCTCTGGTCTGGAAACTCTAAAGGCCCCTCTACACTACTCGTTCGAAGTTCCTCGCCGAAGTACTCGCCGAAGCTAGCCGAGTACGAGGAGCGTCACCACACTACTCGCTCAACTTCGCGAGAACCCGTGGCTTAACATCGCGAGAACTCGTGCTCGCGACTTCGGTCCTTTGACTCGGCCCAAAATACCGACACCGATCCGAAGTCGCCCGAAGCGAAGCAAAGCGAGGCGAAGAAGCACGAAGTGCCTCTCTACACTCTCGTCCTCGCCCAACTTCGATTAACTTCGCGAGTAGTGTAGAGGGGCCTTAATGCTGGCAGCCGCGATCAGGTGCGTCGTTTAGCGTGGCAAATTTCGGTTCTAGCGCTGCCACTAGTTGTCGCTGCGATTCCGAAACCCGGACATATATAACCTCAATACGGCGAGCAACGGAGTGAGCGGTTGAAAATGTGTGTCGCTGAGTCGCTGATAACTGTTGTTCTTTCTGCGTTTTGGACCCAGTACCGTTGACAACCGAAACACTTGCAACAATTTAAAAAAAACATGAAGGGGCAACATAAAAAAGTTTGAAAGGATTCATTCTGCTTACCTCGATATGAAAAAAAATGCACGTACATAAATAAAAAATATCAGAATTTTTTGCATTTGTATTTTTATTAAATTGCATAAAAAATACGGGAATGAGGGATGGAAGAAAAAAAAATTGAGCCTAGTGGCTTTGAAGCTACAACGCGCGATGAGGGGAGTACGGAACCACTCCGTCAAAGCTCACGTGCAATGTGCAGCTTCAAAATCGTATGTATATGCTTATTACGCTCGTTTGGATTTCGAAAGTTTACGGTTTGATTACGATTAGGATCATATTTTTTTTATCGTATTAATCGAAACTGACAGGACTAATGCCTTTTCCTGGCCGTTTTAAAAGTGTTTCGAACTCATAATAAATATCTGCGTAACGAACATGAAGGTGGGACAGAGATAGAGAAATAGAAGCATGGCCGAACAGTGCTGTCTCCAGATATTAGTAGGGAGATGTACAACGCTCCCGTTTTCGGCGTGCCTGGGGAATGGCGCTAAATCGCGGCGGCGAGTTCGGGAATATAATTTCGTGATCATCGCCTCCGTCGAGGTTGCAGATTCCCTTGTAGCCGCGCGAGTCATGATCGCCGCTCAAGTCGGTATCGCAGTCAGCGGGAACATGAATGGGTAGCTCGGTGGGGGAAAAGTCTCCGCCCCTCGCAAATCGTGCTTACTCGACAGGCGAACGGAGCGAGGTGTTCCGTCCGATCGAGCTCAATATATTGGTGTGGCCGTATTGCGGATTAGAATATGCATTAAATGAATTTCAAAGTGAAAAACATGTATCGAGATCATTGTTTTCTCTCGGTTGCCTGTTTATGCCGAGAATGCGGGTTAAAAAAATTAACGACGAAACGCGTTGAAAAATAAAACGCCGAAACGACCGTGGAAGGTTCAAAGAGAAATCTTGAGCCTTTGCCGCGGTCGTTTCGGCGGTTTTTTTTTCAACACTAAACATTATAAATAAGCGTGTATTATAAATGTTTCTCTATACTCAATGAGCGTC
Organism: Ophion ventricosus; assembly: GCA_963932345.1. Classification (NCBI taxonomy): domain Eukaryota; kingdom Metazoa; phylum Arthropoda; class Insecta; order Hymenoptera; family Ichneumonidae; genus Ophion; species Ophion ventricosus. Next base: position 5,323,325 of record OZ010715.1, on the reverse strand, counting down.
GTGGCTGAGTCGGCAGCCTGACGGATTAACAATGCTTGCGGTCCGGGTTCGATCCCCGGTGAATCCATTTTTGATCTATTTTTTTTCCTTCATTTTATATTCAAAAAATTTTGAACTTCCTCTCGCTTTAGCTACTCTCGCCCGTCCAGGCATTATTTATGATATTTAATTCATATATGTTTAATAAAAAAAAAAGACATTGGTTGCTAGCGGGGATCGAACCTGCGTTGTCCGTACTCAGAGCCCGCACGCTGATATCTCAGCCGCGAGGCTCTTGTGACTGCAAAGCTGCCTTAGGTATACATACTTATCCAATGTGAAATGTGTTGAAAAAAATGCCGAAACGATCGAGAAAGACTGAAAGTTCTCTTTCTCAAAGTTTCCCTTTCTCGATCGTTTCGGCATTTTTTTTTTCAACACATTTCACATTGGATAAGTGTGTATACCTAAGGCAGCCTTTCAGTCACAAGAGCCTCGCGGCTCTTGTGACTGAAAGGCTACAAGGGAATCTGCAACCTCGACAGAGGCGATGATCACGAAATTATTATATTCCCAAACTCGCCGCCGCGATTTAGCGCCATTCCCGAGGCACGCCGAAAACGGGAGCGTTGTACATCTCCCTACTAATCTCTGCTGTCTCTGTCTGACCACCCCGGCCGCGCTGCAGCGGGTATTCTGATCGTAACGAACCTAGTGGCGACTAGTCAACTACCAACTGTCTTCAATAAGTTACCTACCCCTTCCACTGGAGTTTCCAGATCTGTATGTAAGACCGTGTTCGGGCTACGAAAAAGTGGCGTGGCTCTTCCAGGCTCTGCTGGCTTGTGTGCTCGTGGGACGATTCCTCGGAGCCGGAGGTTGATAATGTAGAAGTAGAAAATCTCCTCGGTGTCTCTCTGGTGTGCGCGCGCGACTGGTCGCTATATATAAGTGCGTGCAGTCGTCGAGAAAATTGGCCAGAAGACTGTAACGCCGTTTTTCTTCATCGTCCGAAATCGGAGCCGAGGAGAAGAAAAAGAACAAGCGAGCCACAGCGGAGCTCGTTGAATCACTCCATAATCGCTAAGATTTGTCTCCGTTTTTTATTTTTTTTTTGTAATCGTTCTTCGGGTGCTCGTGCGCGCGCGTGTTGTGTGCATGCGTGTGTCGCTTGTGTTACGCGCGGTGCTGTTCCGTGGTGTTTGCAGGGAAGGAGGGGCAAAGGTGTCCAAGGGGAACCAGGTCGTTGGTTATAGTTGACGTGGGTGCTTTTTTTTATTTTTTAATATATCTCAGTGTACCGACCAAATTACTTCAAAATTGTGCAAATATCGGGCCCATCGTAGAAAAAATCCAACATAAATTCTAAAAAAACCCGCAGTTTGTCGTCCACGCACCTCGTGTCGGAAGGAAGCAAAGAGAGAAAAAAAAACGAAATCGTCTCCCGCACACGAGTCTCACTCTAGCGTTTGACGCAAAATATTTCTCTTTATTTGCCTATTTTCAATTTCTTCTTTTCGCCTCACTTCTCAATCGTTCTCTTTCTCTCTCTCTCTCTCTTACTCTCTTTCTCTCTCTCTCTTACTCTCTTTCTATCTCTCTTTCTATCTCTCTATCTCTCTCTCTCTCTGTCTGTCTCTCTCTCTCTTCTCTCTCTCTCTCTCTCTCTCTCTCTCTCTCTCTCTCTCTCTCTCTCTCTCTCTCTCTCTCTCTCTCTCTCTCTCTCTCTCTCTCTCCCTCCCTCTCTCTCTTTTCTCTCATTCAGAGGGTTCTAAGTTGAGTGATTATCGACGAGCTATGACCTTGCACGTAATTTTTCACTCGATGACAAGCGTAAGAACCGCAACGTTGATGAACTGACATGGAGCTTCCGTTGGTGTTCAACGTACCGGGTATCCTCGGAACGATCAAAATATCGCGAGGTTCATCCCGCCGAATCGACGATAACTGTGAAAAATCTCATCGGCCGACGTACATCATCCCGTGTCACCACGTCGTCATTACCAGCGTCGATAAAACGAAAGAATTTTGAGAGGAAATCGAGTTTCGTCTTTCCTCCAGAACCTTCGTGGCGTTTTTGTGTGTTTTTTTTTTCCCCCTTCATTTCCTTGCCGAAGAAGAAAAAGCCAGCTATGGCTTCGACGTTTATGACCTCGACGCAAGTCTTAATGAACAAGGGTAAGCAGAGGGCAGCTGCTTACATCCACGCGGAATGCAGCAATCCGACTGGTGCGAGTGGACGCTCGCAACATCTCGACGAGCTATTGGACATACTGTTGTCGCCGAGCAAACCCATAGATGATTGGGAAACCATCGATTGGTGCAAATGGCTCATGGCAGGCGGAAGAACTCCTGACGAATTTTCCAATACTGGTAAGGACTTATCTCTATCCTTGGCCAGCAGGACTTATCTCTATCCTTGGCCAGCAGTTTCTCTATCCTTGGCCAGCAGTAATTTTTTCCTTTATTTATTTATCGTGTTGCTCGTGGAATGTCTCATCAGGAAAATAAAGAAAGGAAATAACGCTAAGGAGAAGCCTGTGCAAAGCTCGTGTACATTTGGATGAAAGTTTTTTGTTCGTAGAGCTTAAATGTTCTATATTAAATGCAAATGGTACTAAAGTTTGCGTCACTGGAATGCAACAACTTAAATTTTTTTTTTTATGACAACTTTTTTTGCTAATGATGATCGTAAATATGTAACGAGAATGCACAAAAGTATTCGAGTGACGTTCATAGCCTGAATCGACTAAAACGGGATTATTTCAAATTGAAAAGAATGCATTTTCATTGCTTCTCAACGATGCAAGCTTCAAGATCATTTTTTCTTCCTATTGTCTAATTTTTTCTCAGCACATTTAGGCTACAAAAATCACTGAAACATTCATTGGAGATCTTTATTAGGGATCTGTAACTTAAACCTGCAAAAGAAGAGTTCAGAGAGTAACAAAAAAATAAGAAATGAAAAAATAAAGGTTTGCTGCATTCCAACGATTCAAACTTCAGCACCATAAATGTAAATGCTTTTCACGCAATGAGAGAACAAAGCCTTGAGCATTTTGCCAAATGCAACGCCGTTGAGGTTTGCATTATTGGAACGCAGCAAAAGTTCTTTCTTTTTATTCCTGAATTTTTTTTTTTAAACTATGATTTTTTTTATAGACTAACACCGATCTCTTATGTGGATAAGAAAAAACCGTTTGCGTGAATCCTATACCTCAAATCAGCAAAAAAAAAACCCAAGCAATAGAAAAAGTAACTTTTGTTGCATTCCAACTATGCAGACTTCAACATCATCAGATGCAAACTATCAAAATTGATACAGTAGTAAGGTTCTCCCTGAAAAATAGGAAAATGAATGAAGATTTACAATAGGATTGCATACAAATAAATAATAGCTATGTCATCTATTTTTTCTACACGCAAATGTTCTTCTCTACCGTATTAACGATAATAATTACTATCGCTATAATCCTGGATCGTTGCATTGAATATTCTGTTTTGCTTTATCATTGTTATCATGTATTTGTCACTGCGAAAGTTCATAGTTTCATCGACAAGGCGAATTATCAACATGATATCAGTCTCCAGGTCGCGGAGCTCGACGAAACATGCTCCGGCGATTTAACATATCACTTAGTAGCTTCATTGACAAAAACCCCTTTCTAGCTTCGCATAAACATATATTTTGCTTTACGAGCAAACTTTTTGCCAGAAAATTGCTGGAAATAGTGCGTGTCACGACGATGCATCATTAATCATTGAAGACAGACCCATCGTTCACAAATTGGAAAGTATCACGTTGTGGGATTATTTATTATTGGGCACTACAACTCTTGAGCGAAAAGAGTGACATTTATTCTCAATGTATATAAGGCGTACAGCACGAGCAGTGAACTATCTCTCTGTCTCTTGCCCCGTCTGTGCGAGACGGAGAAATATCTGCTTTGTTTTTCCTTCTATAGAATTTCTCGCTCTAGCGAGTGATTCTTCCTAGCGATAGGCAGAAATATCAGACTCAGCTTAACTGTGAAACAACGAGGGTTGCGTTTGCCCGTGTTCGCTTCTACCGTGCCTCGTCCATGAGAAAAAAATCGACGAAGGATCCGGAAAACTAATTATTTTCCACGCGGTTTTTCAGTTCGTCTTTACGACAACGCGACTACCTGTGGACTGGTGTGGACACCGAATTTTGTGGCTTACCGATGTCGCACATGCGGTATTTCGCCGTGCATGGCACTGTGCACCGAGTGCTTCAAAAAGGGGAATCATCATCATCACGATTTCAATATGTTTCTGAGTCAGGCCGGAGGAGCCTGCGACTGCGGCGACACGTCAGTCATGAAGGAAACTGGGTACGCAAAGAGGGAAAAAATAAACAAAGTTCAACTAACGACAGTAGCATTGCTGTGTAGTGTGTGCCCAAGCAGTTTTGGCCTGGGCCGATAGTCAGGTGGGTGACCACTCAGTTGCACACTAGCTTGAACACAATTGTGGAAATCAGCATAAGTTGTTCCACTGTTTTCCTGTCACTTGCAAGCAAATGCGATACTGTAGTGCATTAGGATACAAGTGATTGTCAGCAACACTCTTGGGAGGAACTCTTTAAAGAGTTTCGGGACAAGTGACGAAATGCTATCATTTAAATTTATACAGTAAATTCTTTGTCATGTACTGAAGAATGCCTTCGCCAAATTTTCAATCAATCGTCTACACCGTTTCCATAAAATTTACAACTGAAATAAAATTCAAATAAAAATTTCAATAAAAAAAAAATATTCCACGTTTTTAAAACGGACTGAAACGTATAAAATAATTTCTCCTAGCTCCATACAGATTTATAACCAGATACAGATTCCTAACCCCTTACAGATTGTAATGAAAAATTGTGATTGTAAATTTTTAATAGCTATGAAAATACTTGTAAGATTTAAAACGAAAAACATGGTACGCATGGAATAGATAATAGTAAGGAGTGTAGGGAGTAGCTGTCGTTGAGAAAACTCACACAACAGTTCATATCATTTGTAGTGCAATAGAATTGATAGTCACTTAAGTGCACTATTCATGCATCAATTATCTATTGCATGCACCCCATGTTTTTCGTTTTAAATCTTACAAGTATTGTCATAGCTATTGATAAAATTAATGAGAGAAGGAGAGAAGGAATTTGAGGAACGGAGACAATATTTTATTTAACACAGAATACAAAAGTACAACCACACGTTTTCGATATTTTTCAACGACTATCAACGCTTGTCAAAAAAAAATGAGGAGCTTCGCATGCGCTTGAAGTGGGGATTTCATAGCCTACTTTACTGGTAACATTTTTTTTTTTTTCAGGAGCACGAAAACCCCAAAACTTAACACTTCCGCCGGTTGAGTGCTCTACACGCGTACACGCATTCCCATACTCTCACATAGTCGCTTAAAACTATCTTTTGGCAATGCCTTAGTGAAAATGTCAGCTTTTTGCATATCTGATGGAATATACTCGACTCGTATCTCACCATTCTCGATTTTCTCGCGCATATGATATCGAATATCGATATGCTTTGTTCTCTCGTGGAACTCTGGATTTTTAGTTAGCTTTATCGCGGCTTGATTTCCGACGAAAAGAACAGTGGCTCCACCACATCGATATCCAATTTCTTTTAACAAACTGCGCAACCACACGGCTTCTTTTGTGGCAGATGACGCGGCAACGTACTCGGCCTCGGTGGTACTCAATGTCACCATTTTCTGTCGTTTCGATGACCATGTTACTGGGCCACCTGAGAGGCAAAACTCGTATCCGGAGGTGGATCTACGAGTCTAAATCGCCCGCGTAATTCGCGTCTGCAAAACCAACTAGTAGACTAGACTCGCTTCCGCCGTTTTGATATTCGATCCCTAGATCCGAAGTACCAACTAGATAAGAGAAGATTCTTTTTACAACCTGCCAGTGACTTAAATCGTGTTGATTGAGAAATTTACTCGCGGTATTGACAGCAAATGCAATATCGGGTCTTGACACGATTGCGACGAACATCAACGATCCCACTGCTTCGCGATAGGGAACGTTATTCACGCACTCGTTAATTTTTGCCGGACGTAACACTGTGTGTGGATCGGCCGGCACACTCAGGCTTTTTGCTTCGTTCATTCGGAATTTTTCGAGGATACGTTTGATGTACGCGCTTTGGTGTATGAACACCGACTTTCGCGCGCTGTCTCGACAAATTTGTAAACCTACAAACAAACTCCCGTCGCTCAGCGTGATCTCGAACTCGCGACCTAACTGCTCGGTTACGCGATTGAGAATTTCTCCTGATTCACACGCGATCAACCCATCGTCAACAAAAAGCGCAAGATACACTATCGAGCCTTCGAATTCACCGATAAACATGCATTTATCTGCACTTGTTTCCTTAAAATTAAATTGTCTCAAAAATCCGGTGAATTTTTTGTTCCAACAACGTGGGGACTGCTTTAGTTCGTAAAGCGACTTATTGAGTGGGCACATGACGCTCACTCCGCCTGATTCATTTTCTTCTACGTCGAGTCCTTCTGGGATCTTCATATGTATCTCCTCGTCGAGATTTCCATACAGGAAGGCTGTACGAACATCAAACTGTGCGAGCTCCAGGTCTTGTTGTGCAACGAGCGCCAACATTACTCGTAATGAGTCATATCTTATCACAGGCGAGAATGTTTCTGTAAAATCCACTCCTCGCTGCTGAAAACCACGCGCACACAGACGGGCCTTATAACGGTAGGCACGACTCTCGGTGTCTCGAAGTATCTTGAAGACCCATTTCGAATCGATTATATTCTTCTTTGTATTCTCTGGAACAATCATCCACGTATTATTCTTTTCGTGCGCCCCTAGTTCTTCGTGAATTGCTTTAAGCCACTTCGACGAATCTCTTCCGTTAATTGCTTCCTTGTAAGTTGCAGGAGCATCATATTCGACAAAATTTGCTTCACAAGTTTCATACCTCGTTGGTGCTCGCAGAGTTCCCCGATTTCGGAGTTGATAGGCTTCAGCTGGTGGTTGCTGTTGATCGACGTGGATTTGAACGGCGACCGCTCCGTTTTCATCGACGGGTTCTTTATGTTCCTCGTGAACGTCGGAATCCGCTCGTACATCTTGAACAGAATTTTCTTGTCCTAATTCTTCCTCGTATGTCGGTAACTGCCATTTCTCATATTCGGTCTCCAGTGTTTTGAATTGTGTGTTAATTTCGTTGAACACAACATTTCTTGATACGGATACTTTTCTCGTCTCAGGATCGAAAACTCCATAGTTCTTCGAGTCTCCTTCGTAACCGACAAACAGGACTGTCTTCGACCTTGTGTCGAATTTCGTTGTGAACTGTTTCGGTACGTGTAGAAAAGCCTCTGACGCGAATACTCTTGCGTGGCTAATATCCGGTTTTTCGCCCGTCCATATTTCCCACGGCGTTTTTCCTCCTCTTCTTTTCGACGACGACACGCGATTTTTAATATATACGGCGGTATTCACGGCCACCGCCCACAAGAATTTCGGCAAACTTTTGGCGCTGAGCATTGTGCGCGCAGACTCTACAATCGTACGATTGTCTCTTTCCGCTTTGCCGTTTTGTTCCGGCGTATACGGCGCGCTCGGCTCAAACTTAATACCACGACGCAATAAATATTCTTTCATCTTTTCATTACAGTATTCCCGGCCGTTATCGGAACGCAGCACCTTCATCGGTTGACCGAATTTGTTCGCGATCACTCTCTTGAATTCTCTAAAACGGTCGAACACGTCCAACTTGTGTTTTAGAAAATTTACGTGACGGAACCCGGAAGCATCGTCAATAAAAGTTACAAAGAAACGCGCACCACCCAGAGAGGTCTCGGACATCGGTCCGCACACGTCGCTGTGTATCAGTTCACCCGGCTTCGCGTTTATTTTCTTTTAGTCCGTGTCAAAGGGCAACCTGTGCGATTTGCCTAGCTGACACGCGTCACAGAAAAAATCTTTATCGCTAGTTATTTCGACTCCTTGCACGGGTTCGTTCTTGACAAGATCGCACAAAGCTCGCTTATTTAAGTGTCCTAGGCGCTCGTGCCAGACTTTGAGGCTTATTGTCGACACATTTGCTTCACCGACATTTTCCGCGCACTTCACTCGAAAAAACATTCGGTATATTGCGTTTGATTGCTTGATCCCCGTCGCAACGGTTTCGTCACCGTTCATGATGTTGACGCAATCGTCTAGGAATCGCACTTCATGTTTTTTAGACGTGCACACGCCAACGCAGAACAAGTTGCTTCGTACAGCTGGTACGTAGAGCACCTTGTCTATCCTAGTTTCACGCCATACTCCGTTCACGAACTTTTCAATCAAAATCGTTCCTTCACCCGTAACTTCACACTCCGCGTTATCGCCCAGTGATATCTTTGAGCCTCTTCCCGGACGGAAGTCGGAGAACCATTCGCGGCGGAAAGTGATGTGCCTGGAGGCACCGCTGTCGGTATACCAGACATCTTTCTTGTCGAGACTCGGCCACTGTCTTCGCAGGTCATCTGACAATTCACTACATCGGCTCGACATTTTGTCGCCTTCCGAGCTTGCGGCAGCGAAAGCACAATCATGTGACTCGCTTTTGTCGTAGCCATCTTTCTTTTGTTTTCGGCTCGGACAATCGCGTGCGTAATACCCCCATCTCCGAACAGCAATAGCATTTTACATTCGTCTGTTTCTTTTTTACCGCACCAGTCTTCGCCCCTGTGTTTCGTATTGCTGCAAGAGCCATTGTCTCTCCACCCTCGGCATCCATCCGACTTTCCTCCCTAATTAGTCGCTCCTGAAGATGCTCTAGGGTTTGCCGCGCTGGATCGACGCTGTCCCACGCTGTTTGCAACGTGTTCAATTTTGACGTCAGACTTGCCAATATTTTCGCCATCAACCTTGTCTCCGAGACATTTTCTCCCTAGTCCGTTAATTGCGACGCCATGTTCTGGACCTTGGCAACGTGTTGCACGACCGTATCAGTTGCGCCCATTCGATATTCATGGAAACGTGTTAACCGGAGCTTGTTTGATGCCGAATTTTGAGCATGAATACTCGCGAGTTTGTCCCACATGCTTTTTGCAGTGGTACAGGTCAAGAGCGGCTCGAGATGTTTGTACTCTAGCCCACTGGATATAAACGACATTGCCCTCGCATCGTCTTTTATCCACGCGTTCCGATCGACACCGACATTTTCCGGCTTCACTCGCGAGCCGTCCACGACATCAAAAATTCCAAGCCCTATCAGCGAGGTTCTGATTTTGAATTTCCACCCGAGGAAATTTATCCCATCGAACTTCGGCACGTGCCCCAACGTAGCGTCCTCCGGCATTTTGATTCGATATATATATATATATATATATTTTCGTTGCCTACTCGCAACCGTTAATGAACGATCAAAAGTCTCACGATCGAGGAAAAGAAAGAGAGGGCCGACTTTCAGCCTCACGTTTCCTTTTTATTACCGAAACTCTTGCTTCCCTCTAGCAAGCCTTTCGCAGGAATGGGTTCCTGGGCCCATAACCTGATAAAATTAATAAGAGAAGGAGAGAAGGAATTTGAAGAACGGAGACAATATTTTATTTAACACAGAATACAAAAGTACAACCACACGCTTTCGATAATTCTCAACGACTGTCAACGTTTGTAAAAAAAAAATGAGGAGCTTCGCATGCGCTTGGAGTGGTGATTTCATAGCCTACTTTACTGGTAACATTATTTTTTTTTTTCAGGAGCACGAAAACCCCAAAACTTAACAGCTATTAGAAATTCGCAATCACAAATTTTCAGGACAATCTGTATTGGGTTAGGAATCTGTATGGGCTTATAAATCTGTATGGGGCTAGGAGAAATTATTTTATACTTTTTAGTCCGTTTTAAAAACGTGGTATAATAAAATTACAAAAAAATTGTATTTAAGTTTTATTTTTTATTTATTCTCTTTCGCTAAACTATATTTTATTTCTTTATTTTTTCACAATTTTTTTCCTCTTTTTCTTTCTCTCTCTCTCTCTCCCTCTCTCTTAAAGACTTAATTCTTCCATCTGAAACCTGATGAAAATTGTTAAATATTGTATATATTATTTAAATATATACAATATCTATTTGTATACTCTATATATATGGGTCATTCCACACCAAGTCGACCACTTTTCAGCCCGACCCCTTTTGATTTGGCTGAAACTTTAATAATGTTTTCATCTTAAAACGCGTGTGTGATTTTTTTCAACTTTTTTTACATAATCACAAATACGTAGTCAATTTTTGAAAAAAATAGCCCGTTTTTTTTCTTTCTAATGCTCATAACTTTCTGAAAAATAGACCGATTAAGATCTTTTTTTTTTTTAATTCCGCGTTTTAAAAACAAACTCGCATCACAAGCGCATCCAACTCATATGGAAGTTGGCGCGCTGCTCAAGAACAATATAATTTCAAATCCGCCTGATAATAAGCTGTCTCTAAACTCCTTAAGATATTCCTTTCACGGAGGGGCGTATTTTGCAGGCGCAAATGCCAGGGCCCTTTTGAATCATTAGTAGATTACAGTGGCGCTAAATAAAAATAAGTTACAATCAATCATTATACCCAACGATGAACTGGAATGATAAGTTTCCCAGAAATTTTGTGAATATGGACATTTTTACATGTTCTCTGAAAAGTCGCGGTTACGAAAATTCTTCTGCTAGTCAAATTTTTCTAAGTTTCATCGTCAATATTTTCTTTAAACATTTGGTGACCCTTCTTTTCTTCAGAATTTTTGACACGCGTAGCACAGAATTAGATAGAAATGTGGTCAGCATGGCATCTCCATAAAGTGCTACATAGATTAAACGATTTTTAAAGTCGTAATTGTTTGTTAAAAGTTCGGTAACTTGGCTTGAAATTTTACCAGTACACTGGGATGTATTTTTACTTAAGGAGATTGGAGCGGTCCAGTTGAGTCAAATGACGGTTTAAGAGTTTTTTGCAATAGGCCTAAAAAAAAATACATACAAGGTATAGATTTGTTCTGTAGATACTAAGTTTTCATAAAGTATATAATTAAAGGGCAAAATGATGCATTTTTATACTTTTATCACGTGAAAAATCTTTTATTAAATTAAAAGGATTAAAGGATTAAAAATATTAAAGGGATTAAAAGATTAAATAGATTCGTAATCTTTTATCAAACCTTCATGATTCAATATTGAATATATATGGTTTTGGTTGGGCAACATGGGTTTTTTTTTTCTAAATGTTTACAAAGGTTTAGTTAACGTTAATCCGTTGTTAAACATGGTTTATTTTGGTGGTAAATACCCAAAAGAATTACGTGACCCATAGGGTGAACGTCTTGTCCATCTATTCGCACGTAAAATTACATTAAACAATTTTTTAGCTGTGGTGTTTTGTGGTGAAAAAAATTCGCAAAGCCTCAGCATAGTCTGAAAAATAACACACACACACACACACACACACACACACACACATATATATATATATATATATATATATATATATATATCAATCTTGGATTGTGGGTAACCCTCCAACCTCCTTAATTGTAAACGAATATCAGTTAGCTGTTAAATATTCGGGTTCGTAAAAGGAATACCTTAACAAGCTGGAAATAGCTAATTGGAAATCGTGAAGGATCATAAAAACTCGCAAAGAGCATGGGTACCTCCAAAATCAAATTAAATATTCGCTTTTCTTTCGTCCGTTGCGTCAATTACTTCGCTTTGGGGCAAACGAAACTTGCTTTTTTCCCAAATCTTCAAAAGCTGTAATATAATTTATCCTCAAGTTCGCTCGTCGTAACGCCTCCTAACGATTGTGCTTTAATTCGACAGATTTTGCGATAGACACGGTCCAAAAGCGGCCGTGAACAAATCGGCTGCACCTGCCGACCTGATGTGCGTTGCCGAGGCTATGATGCCTAGAATAATATTTCGACTAATTCAACATTTACGAGAAAATTGGTGAGTTATTGTCGTCAAATCGTCATTTTTCTTCGAATTGCCTAATTTTGCGAGATTTTCGGCTTTGTTTGCATTCTAATAACTTCCTTTCTTTCCAGCATAATGAGAACTCCGAATTACTTGATGGCGATCCAGAGCGCGGATGCTTACATCACGATGTTGCTGGACCTTAATCACATGGGTGCACTGATGAGACACGTAATGACACTCGCACTCACGAATCCGCAAAAGTATCGGGGCCTGATGGATCAGGCCGGGACTTCCGGGCAGTCCGAGTATCAGACATACTGCCAAGAGAGCTACAAGATCTATCAGGAGGCTAGAAAGACTCTGCCCAATCCTGAACCACCGGATGAGTACAAAGGTACGTGAAGAAAAAACGTGCCAAGTGTGTGTCGGAACACGTATACAGCCGGGTTCTGTGGTGATTTTGTACAATCAATCGAAGCATTAATATTCAACTAATATGCAGTTATTATTATGATGTATGACCAGAATCATTTATTGCATCATAATTTCGAATTAATTTGATAACCTGCAATCATAATAATGGTACAAGCGGAGTTGAGGAGTTTCGACACCAAAATCGAAATGCTTGTAGACGGTTGAAATTGATATCGCCGAGAGATTAATTTAGGATGCATTAACTGTCCAAAATCAATCGGTTGCACAACATAAAGGGTGTCCCAAAATTCGTGCAAGAAGTAATTTTGATAGAAAACACAGGTTTTAAATTTAATATTGTAAACTTTTGATTGATTTATAAAGTATACAGTATAAGGATGGAATAGCATATGCATTTCTTTCTCAACAATCACTCGTGGATTTTCTGAACCCCGAATGCGACAATTTTGCCGATTAGCGAAGCCATCATGACGAAGATGAGCCTCATCGCTGAAGATATGATTTTGTTCGAAAAATCAGCATCCACTTGCTGTTGTTCCATAATCCTTTTAACGAACTCTCTTCGCTGTACGTGGTCAGTAGGCTTCAGTTCTTGAGTCAATTGAACTTTGTAAGCATGAAGATGCAAATATTTCGTGAGAATACACTATAGATCGATATGTCCAATTCTTGACCACGGTGCCCAATTGATGTTCCTGGATTCTCAGCAACACTCTCACGAACTGCTTCGATGTTTTGTGTTGAACGACTTGTTGAAGGATGGCCAGAGTGTCTAAGATCACTAATTAATCCAGTCTCCCTGAATTTTTAAATTAATCTCTGCACCGTTGATGAAGTTAAATCACTACTCCGACCATATTTTATACGAAAATTGCAAAATGTAGCTGCCAAACCATCATTATTTTAAAAATATTGCTCAACAATGAAAACGCGTTGTTCTTTCCTGTAGCGCTCCATTTTTAATAACCCTAAGCTGTCAGCTGTCACGGTGTCTTTTTTTTCGTTGGCAATACTTTACTGCGCAAATGGCGCGGAATTCAAATCTTGCGTGAATTTTGGAACATCCTTTCATTCGGGAGGTTTTTAATCTTCAAGTTGAACCTTTATCCATATGGTAAAACACATAACACCTCCCAAACATCGGTTATAGGCCTGTAGGGACAAAAATAATACTGAGATTTAGATTTTTTTAAAGTGAGTAAACCGTGATTATCGTGTTAAATAATCAAGTGGCTTCTCTGCTTCGTTCATTAATAATACTCGAAAAACGATATGAACTTTGAACTCGAACGATTTGTTTACGGATGTTAACGAAACTTGTAGGTTAAACATGACGACACCTCATTAACTGGCTCTGTCGAGTGAGCCACTCACAGTCAAACATTAACTGGAGGGTATTTCAAAATCAGCGGATGTTTAAAACCTACATAGTATTACAGCATTTGAACTGTATAATAAAATGTATTTATCCGTCCGCTCGACATTTTTAACGATTTCTCGACTTTGCCGAATGGAAAACTTTTATAAAACGTTGTACGTTGAACGTTTTTCACCATGTAAATAACCTGGAGCCGACGATGCTGTAGCGACAGTCAGTCGTGCTAATCGCAGGAAATACCCCTCTTACCAAGTCGCGGTTATTTTTTCTTGAATAAAATTGCAACGTATTTGTATTTAAGTGCAAAAATGATAAGTAGTAGTAGTAGTTTTATTTCTCAGGTATGCCCTTTAGGGTTTTTACACAGTACCTCACCCTATACATATTTTTCCCCTACAAGATTAGATTACCACGCAATATGATTCCTTTTCCTAGTTTACATTTTTTGTTTCACTCGCTCAGCCATTCTAACGTACTGCCACAGTTCTTGTACTGGCTCTCCCTTCAATGTGCACTCTATTTTCATTTTTAAGCTCTCCCTCGCACTGCGATTCACCTATACCGTCAGATCATCTACCACTTCTTTTTTTTATTGATTCCTTAATATTTCCACATTCGCATAGATGAGCCAGGGTCTCCCCTTGTGTCCGACATACCCGACAGTTTGTATCTGTATAACTCTTGTTTCTTTCTCTTCCTACGTTCCCCCGGTTCATTCTTGCCCACACCTCCTTTGTTTCTCCTTTTATTTCCTTGTTCTCCCAAAATCCTTCTATTTCTAAGTTCTTCTTCCTGTCTTTGTACCCGCTGTAGTATGTTGACCTCCCTATCTTGCTCCAATCTTCCTGTATCTCCTGCTCAACTTTTGTTTTGCGAGCTCGCTTTATTGTTCACTCGACTCCTGCCATATCCCCGTTTTTTATTTTTTGCCATATTTGCCCATCCCCCGTTTCTTCCATGGCTAATTTCATTTCCTTCCTCTATTTTGTTGAATTTCCGTTCATAATGACCTTCCTCCTTCAGGCAGACCTTTGGCGATCTGTGGTTTTCCATCTTCATTACTTCGCCGAAGTATTTCGCGGTTCTCTTCCCCATTTCTATATTTATTCCTCGGCAGCCTGCTTCCATTCTCCAAATGTAATTTGGCGTGTTTTACTTTATACCTATTGCAATCTTGGTGTATTTAGCCTGCAGCCTTTTTATTACGCCTTTTTTCCGCTAGCCCCATATTTCTACCCCGCGGAATATGCCACTTTTCGCTAAAGAGTCCATGAGGTAAAGCCTCCTTTTTAGGCTGTTAATTGCGAAAATGATAACTATTAATATTATTTCCCGGCTTGGAAATATTTTTCAACAATATAATGAGTTCGAAATTGCCCAATAATAATTTATTTTTACATGAAATTTTATTCCCAAGAAGTTGGCAGCCTGCCGAAAAATAATTGTGTTTCAATCCCCACTCTTGCAGCTAAACAACGGTATCGAAATTTCTTAAGGCAGTATTCTAGTCTAGAGGACTACATTTCGGGCGCTTTTTTCGGACTTGTGTCACGGTCCCACATGACTCTTATTCCCAAACTCAGTCTCACGCCAACATCCGACACTTCATAACCAGTATGAACCGTTTCCCAGAGCAAAACCTCAACGCTCATCTCTTTTCCTGGTAATCCCCGCCGGCATCTTTTTTATCTTTTCGTCCTTTTGTCTTTGGTCCCACGGGCTACGCTGGTGCGTGGCATCCCCTCCGTCTTCCTAGGCTCCTACGCTTCAGTCATTATTCTTCCCTCTGGACCCAACGAAGTCAGTTCATCTCCAAACCTCAAACAATCCCAACGTGCACCCCCGACAGTTAATCACTCATCATTAAACTCTGTCTCTTCTCACTTCAATAATGTGTGTACTCGTTCATTACCTGCACGACCGTCTCATCTGCGCATTCTTTAATAACCCGCTCGTCCGTCACATATGGTGTCAGAAGTCCAATACGCGAACACGTTGCACCGTGATATTTTTTAAACGAAGCTACGTGAAAGTGAAAAAAGGACTCGAAACTGATCACCCCGTTCAAAGATTTTTTTAAAATCATCTTCACTTGACATCTCAAAAAAATAAGAAACAATCAGCACGCAGTCATAGCGCTACACGAACACAACCAACTTTACACGCACACACAACACAATCAATCACGTAACACACACACATAGACGAGACGCCCGTTACAAGGACGAAATACACAACACACGGAAACGTCTCTACCCATTGAGAGACGTACACGATACATTGAAAAGAAGGAGGTAAGGAAGCTTCATTCGATCAGGAAAATTAATGATAATACTTATTACCGTCATTTTGACACTGTAAGCAATTTTAAATCGCATACCGTATACGTATACCGTTGACCTTATTACGTCGAGACGCATCGACACATACGTATTTTAAACGCAGACACTCCATCCACTTTGTCTCTTTCGTTTTCTATCATTATCCTATCACTCTTCTATTCGAGTGATACTTACAAACACACAATAAAGCGCACACACACGTATAGCCAGACTTTTCCGCCGCCCCCCTTTGCCTCTTAAACCATATATTGAAAAGGACAATATAGGAAAATAAATTAAAACAGATCCTCATAAGGGCAACAAAACTCGCAAGAACATAAAAATATTTTCAAAGAAACGGAAAATATTACAAAATTGAGAACACTTGAAAATATTTAAGAAACAGTTTTAAAAAAGAAAGAAAAGAGAAAGCAAGTATCTGAGAGTAATAAATATTGAACGAAAAATATAGGAAAAAACTTCTTAAAAAAAAAATGAAATACCGTTGAGCCAGGCCAATTCGGTCCCGGTGTCGACATGCACGCCAAAATTTGGGTCCTTTCATTTGATCATCTTGAATATAAAAACACCGAAAACTAGACACAATGGCATACAAGAGGCCTAACATTTCGCGATGTACAGTGACCGGCAAAATAAAGAGACCACCTGCCATTTTATCCGATTTTTAACTTGAAGATCACTAAAAAATCAATAATTCTGAGAAATGTTGGCTTATATGAGTCGGCAATACCTTGATTTTGATATTCGTAAAATTTTGATAAGATACACTTTTATTAAATGAAGTTTGACTTTTATTATACGAAAATACTAGGAGATATGTATACACAAAAAGAGACCGTTTTTCATTTAATACAACATTTTTAAGAAAAAATATTTCCGAACCACGATTAATATTTAGTATGGCCCAATTTAGCCTTTATAACTGCTTGTAGTCGTATAGGCATACTCTCTACGAGATTTTGAAGGTGATGTTCGTCTATTGCCTCACAGGTTTTCTTCGACGCCGCAAAATATTTCTCTTTGTTGGTCACATGCGTTTTGTCGATCTTTTCGTCCAAAATTGACCATAAATTCTCTATAGGATTCAGATCGGGTGATTGTGGAGGCCATTCGAGAGTATTTATCTTGTTGTTTTTTTCGGTGTATGCGTGGGGTCGTTGTCCTATTGAAAAATAAAATCCTCTTCTAATTCAATCCGGAGCAAGGACTTTTCCAAATTTTCATTGAGCATATCAATGTACTTATCCGCAGTTAGTGTGCCATTGATTTTTACTAACTCGCCCACTTCCGACCAAGTAAAGGAGCCCCAATCCATAATATTGCCGCCTCGGTGTTTCACAGTATGCTATACGCGATGCTCTTGGTGTTCTTTCCCGGTTTTTCGCCACACTCTCAGTCTTCTTTTTCGATTAAATAACTTAAATTTGTTTTCGTCAGACCAAAAAACTTTTTTCCAAATCGCAATTGGCTTGTCCATAAAAATTTTTGCGAATTGTAAACATTTCCTTTTATTGCGCTTGTTGATGAAAGGCCGTTTATGAGCAAATCAGCCTCATGGAGTCTGCGCCGAATGGTTCTGTGCGACACTTTCAATTGAAGATTTTCTCTAATAGCCCGTACTGTTGAAGCTGGATTTTTCTTGCATTCTCGTACGATACGATAATCGTCTCGATACGTTGTTGCCTGTTTCCTTACTCTTCCCTCCCTGTCCACAACAGAACCATTCGCGCGAAACTTTTGCCACAGCTTTTGCACTTGAGTTTTGCTTACGCCAAATTTATCAGCTACTTTTCGTTGTGGAAAACAGTTCTTAGCGGGTTACACCTAGTTCGCGGCCGGAAAAAAGACGTGTTTTTGTGAATTTTTTTTTTTTTTGGAAATGGGCGCAGGTTTTTATCTTTTTTTTATAGTAAAGGATATCATTTCAAGTATCTTTGACAATTTTTTTTATCGGAAAATATTTATAAACGCCGGAGATACAGTAAATTGCACAGACCGCTTTAGTTTTTCTACCGTATTATCTAGTCTTTAATCGAAGGATTCAATAAAATAATGATTTTTGGAAAAATGGTCGCCGATCGAAAGTGATCGTCGAAATTTCGGTGAAAAAACTCAATTTTCCTTGATATAAAAAAAGTAAGAATCGAAAAAAAAATACCTTCGCTTAAGGACTGCCTTTTGATATACAAAAAATGTCTGAAATTTGAAGCAGATCGGTTTAGTTGTTTTGGAGATATTTTGGTCACCGATTCTGAAAAAGTCATTCCGAGAAAAACGCGTTTAAAGTTTTACGTCAGGTATATACGTAGATCAAATGTAATTTATTACCTCTAAATGGAATCATCGATGCCCGGACCATACAGCAAACCTTCTGCAGAAGTACCAGCCTCCAAAATTCCAATTTGGTGCTGCCTTCGTAATAATCGTGCTTCCCGAGTGTTTGATTGAGCGCGGTGCTCGGCCGTCCGCTCGCGCTTCCCGTCCTCTTCTGCGACATATGCGTGAGCATTTCGGCGGCAGTTTACTCCTATCGCTTGCAACATTGTTAATAATGAACTACTTCCTTCATTGAATAAACACGCAGCAATATGGGCGACTATATTCACCGCAATCGAGCCACTCGGTAAAATCTTCGGGCTTATCCTCCATATCAGCTGATTATAACTTTTGTTATTGTTTTGGGTAAAACCACCTTTGCATCTTTCCAATAAGGTATCGTTGGAGAGTTCTGTATAGATCGGTTTTATTGCTTCCAAAACATTGAGAGGTAGAGCTGTATACTCGTGATGATAGGAAGCAAGTTCGCTTCGCTCACCGAAGCGGGCTGCCAAGAGCACCAAGATTCTTCTCCAGGCGGACACTTTTAGTGGTGCGGCATTCGACGATTGCCGCAATTCTCGCGAGCCTTTAGAGCGATTCATTTTGAAAAAAACGATAAAAATGAATTCTTTGGATGTTGACGAATTTGTAGACACGAACTTAGTGAGCGGTTCGAAGCCAACTGCCGTACTGTAAAGGTCTTCGATTTATAACTCATACATCTCATCGGTCATAACCACCACGACCCTACATTCAGGTCCTTTATATATATATACATAAAAACGATCTGAACGGATCAGCTGTGTGCTGTAAACAGCGGTCCTTTTTGTATAGAGTGGACCTAGCTGTTTAGAGCGCGCAGCTGCTCCGTTATACCTACATCGACCGGTTTGCCGGACTTACCTGTAAACGCTCATAAATCCCCCAATCTTCAACAGACCGACTTGAAATTTTCAGAGAATATTTTTGAAAGGTTGTATTCTAAGAATCCGTCGAAAACAAAAAATCGATTTTTTTTCAATTCCCACTAGGTGTAACCCCTTAATATCTTTTACAGGGTGTCCAATAGGAAGTTGCTGAAACTAATCGGCTGTTATTTCAAAACACGTGTACAGAATCAGAAAAGCCAAATTGCTTTAAATAGAGGAAACCCTGCAGTTTTAAACGCACATAAATAAAACCCAGTCAAATATTTTTTATGTCAATTTATTACATCTTATAAAAATAACGAAAAAGTACAGTGATTAATGATAGATATTTTCGAAGTGCGAACCGTTAGATTGTGTACAAAAATCAATTCTCTTTTGAAAACTGTGAAAAACTGTGTCCAACATATCATTCGTAATGCCGCGAACCACTTCCTGGATGGCCGCGATCATTTCTTCTACTGTGCTGGGGTTTTTAGCGTAACAATGATCTTTAATGTAACCCCACAAGAAAAAATCACAAGGGTTCAGGTCCGGTGAGTACGGAGGCCATTCTAGTCCGCCTTGAGCAAATTTAGGGTACCCCAGACCGATTACTCGAGTCCCATATACGCGATGAATAGCTTCAAACACCTCATGAGTCTGGTGCGGCGTCGCTCCATCTTGCATGAAGTAAATTTTTTTAACCAGTCCCCTCTTTTTTGCATAAGGGAAGAATTTCGTTTCCAAAAGCTGTTTGTAACCCTCTCCTGTTACCGTAGATTCCAAGAATTGCAAATAAATTCCTTCTGCTGAAATCGCTGCCCATGCCGTTACTTTCTGTGGATGAAGGGACTTCGCTAGTGATATGTTGGGATTTTCCGTTCCCCAAAACCGGTAATTTTGCTTGTTTACGTACCCATTCATCCAAAAATGTGCTTCATCGGAATAAATAATCATTTTCTCATTAAGTTCTTCGTCTTCAAACATTCCCGTAATAGTGTTACAAAATTCGATGCGTTTCGTCATGGCATGTTCAGTTAACAATTGATGAGTGCTTATTTTATACGGATGAAACTTTAAAAAATATTTCAAAATGTTGTGTAATAATTTGGTTATTTTTAATGCTTGAGCAGCTTTCCGAATCGAATAATTTGGATTTTGTTTGAAATAATTCTCAACTTCGTTGATCTTCTCTGGTGTAGTCACCGTAACAGATGGACCTGGCAACTCGTGTCTACGGTCCTGAAGTGTACCATACTCCACGAAGTTATCGATTATCCTACAAAAATTAACGTAAAATTACTTCAATGCAGTTTAATTGAATTGAAACACAAGTTGTGTGATAGATGAATATGAATAAATATTAAATTCTTACCTTTTTAGAGTGTTTTCGCTGGCAACTCTATGAGTTCCAAACTTAGTACGAAACCCTCTATACGCATTACTATAAATTTTTCCCCTCGAGAAGAAGCACTCAATAAGATATACTTTTTCTTCCGTGGTGAGCTCACTCATTTTGACGCGCGCGTACATGCTTCAACCACGGCTGGCATAAAACTGCGGGGCCTCAGGTATGCGCCTTAGAAAAAGGGACCCCTATTGAATTCATGGAGGGAAGAGACACTTCTTTAGTTTTAGCAACTTCCTATTGGACACCCTGTATAATCAATTTCCGGATTTGAGAGCAATGAGCCGGTAAATGAAGTAAACATACACTACAACGAAGTACAAGAAGCCAATCGTAATATATTAAAATTTCGCTTCGTGAAGAGATAGACCATGCGAAACATCAACACTGTGCTAGCGGTCTTTTTTTGTCCTATACTTGAAGGAAAAATTTATCAAAAATATTACGGAAAACTAGACCCAAAAAAAAGAACGTAGAAATTTGCTTCAGACATTAAAACTAGATTGCTAGAGGGTTAAGTTAGAAAAGAATGATCGTTAGTTTAAATAATTCCTTATAATATTTCGAATAAAAACTAGAAAGATGAGGTCTCTTTTTTTCGCCGGTCACTGTATACCAACCGAACGCCGCGTTTGATCGTAGAAATATTCCCGTCAAGAATTTTATAAGTACATGCAAAAAAGCAACGACAATTCCACCGAACCAAAATGCCCGACTTTTCGTCATGATACAGTATAAATTATCAGGAACCTCACACTATTTGGAAAAAACAAAAAATTATACAATCCTCAAACAGCTCCTTACGGATTTACGACACAATTTCAGCACTCTATTCGAATTATTAGATCTCGAATTGGAAATTAAAGAAATAGCACAAAGATATAATGAACCAATAGTGGAATACGCGACCCGAACGCGCACAATCATGAAACATATTATGGATAAGCTTGACGAATGCTACACGCGCAACGAGGATCAACAATACCGCGAAAACAGGAAATTGGAAGTAAAAAATTGGCAACTAGAGCCTTCACTCGCGGGTTTTTTTTTTTATAAAATCGGTACCATTTTAATGCGACGAGGTGTTCAAAACCTTGACAAAGCAACACGATAGGCAGATAACATAGAACAAGAACTAAAAGCGCGTCAAGTGATTAACCAAAACCGAATACGTCACGGAACTACAGAACAAAAACAGACAGAAACAGCGACAGTCCAACTTGCGGAAACACAAAATTCAATCCCGCAAGCATATTGCGAATATCACGAAACGAGTAGCCACTTCACCGTCAATTGCTACACACTAAAATACTTCAAAAAAAATTTTATTATAACAAATTTTGGAATACTCCACAAAACGGACATGGTAATTACAGAAAACGATTACAAAAGCAATTATCAACAAAGACAACGAAATACGCAAAACAGCTACCGAAATAATTACCGAAACCGACACCAAAACTCACAAAAGGGTTATCACATTACCAACAGAGACAATAAACCCCGAATAATTTTAGAGATTACAAGCCTTTTAACACACAGCCCGGCCGATCACATGACAGTTCAAACGACAGACATCGCAGTAATTCGTAAAACAGATCTCGCAACAACTCCACTATAGCTTAGTAAATATTGGGAATTTCGGGATTTCCTTTTGAGCATATATTCTTACGAGTCTATACTTTAAGAAAACGCCAAAGAAAAAAATCAATTTTTTTGTTCATATTTCTAGACTAGAATACTGCGTTAAGCGTGGAGAAGAAGGGCTCTGTTTGATGTTTGATATCTTATTAACAAGGCTTCAAACAACACGTGACAAAGTTGTTTGTGTGGTCCTCTTATGAGCTTTCCGTGAACTCAACTCAGTGATAACTTGACTTCCCAAATCTCTTGAATTCGTTGATGCAACGTAACTGGAATAATTTCGATCGAAAGTTCCATTCACATGCTAGGACCTAGAATTGTTTCAGATTTTTCAAATCATTAGTTTAAAAATTAGAGTGGGGAGAGGGAACACTGCACATTACTTTGAAGCTCGATAATTCGCAAACGGGATTCAACGATGAAAAATGATAAATCAAGCCTTAATTTCATTTTGAAAGACCTGTTTAATGATTCCATTCGATGGGGTGTGCGAACAAAAAGAACATTTCGCCCCCATTTTAAGTATAAGGAAAAGAAACCTAAAAAAATTGTATTTAAGATTTCCCTGCGTATTAATGGAGATCCCGATCTGTAGCGTGTATTTGAAAAATTTCATGCATATAGGTTTAAAATTGTAGAAATTCGGAATACCGGTTTGGATACGGAGCCCTGAAAACGTTACCAGAATTTGCGCTATCTTCGGATGTCGATTTATCGTACAGAATTTATGGGAAGGAAATGTCTACAAAATTTACGTTTAAGGAAACGAAACGAATAATATACTTTGAATTCAGATTGCCCGTCGCTGCAAACCCATCTGGAGCACAACACGTTCTTGGAAGAGCTGATGTTCTGGACCGTGTCGTACGACTTTCCGCAGAAGCTGGTTTGCCTGTTACTCAACATGATGCCCGATCCTGATTATAAGGAGGCGCTTACTCGTGCCTTCGTCCTGCACTACAGTCGAATCGCAAGAATGCTCGAGTGCTCGACCGACCCTGACACTCTGAGTAACCGTGTCGTACACGTCAGCGTACAATTGTTCAGCAACGAACGATTGGCTATCAAAATGGTGGATCAGCTCAAGCTCCTGCACGTTATGGTCATTAGTCTCAAATACATGATGTGCAAGATTCTCATTCAGAACACGCTGCACAGTGAGTTAGATCGATTCGCCTGCTTGGATTAAAATCGTCATTGCGATATGGGAATCTTTTTGATCGAGGATCTATTTTCGAGGGCCTCTTATACAGGGCTACTGGTTATTGATCACGATCCCATGAAAGGATTGTAGGACATGTTTTCTGCTATCAAGTAAACCAGTAATGCTTTATGCAAAAGTGAACCGTTTTCGAGATATTATTTTTTTTTAAGTGAGGTGTGGGCAACTTTAAAAATTAATTGTAAATAACTGTTGCATGGAATCAAAATATTTTATTATTTGTAATTTAAAGACGCAGTAACAAAGAATTATCAACGATAAAATAAGAATAAACTTAGTGATTTAAAAAATAAAACCTGCATTTTCGCAAAGAAAATTACGAAAATTATTAAACTTGCAGAGTTTTGGACCCCTAATTCAAAAAATGTTTGCAGATTATTGTTATGTTATTGTTGATGATTCTTTGTTACTGTGCCCTTAAACTACAAATAATAATTTAAAAAAAAGGTCTGATTCCATACAACAGTTCTTTTTATTACTTTTGACCGTTGTCTACACCTCACTTAAAAATATCTCGAAAATGGTTCCGTTTTGGATAAAGCATTACTCGATTATTTGATAGCAGAAAACATGCTCTGCAGCCCTTTCGCGGGCTCGTGGCCAATAACCAGTAGCCCTGTGTATATACATATAAAAGCATCACTCATCGGATATCTGTTGTCGAATCTCGGTTATTGACGTTATCGAGACATAATGATTGATTATTGGAAACATCGAGACTTTATTATCGAGACCCGAAAATTGATTATTAAGATTGTCGAAGCATAATTGAAAATAATAAGGCCCGAAAAAAAAACAATTAAATTCATTCAAGATAATTTTAACCAAAGCGGTTTTTGCTGAAACGGCACTACTACAATATAACTACCGCCGGACGCCATTATGGACTATCGACACTATGGCAATTCGATTATCAATCATAGACATTATTGAGGCATGGCTATTGATTATCGGGACCCCATTATCGATTATCGATATGAAGCCACGAATCTTGATTAGCGCCATTATCGAGCTTCGATAATCAATTATTGACATTATCGCGACACGATTATCACCGAGACTCAATAATCGTTTATTAATTTCCAAGATTCGATTATTAAGCTTTTCTTCGCATTTTCGATCGTGCTTGTCACCAAATTGTCCCGCTTCACCTCTTTTTATTTTCAAATCTAGATCCAGCGGAAAATTTTCACGACGTCGTCGACTGCGGGCGTCAAGTTATGAAGGAACATTGCTACTGGCCCCTCGTCTCCGATCTAAACAACGTTCTGTCCCATCAACCGGTCGCCATTAGATTCCTTAGCGATGACACCCTCCTCGAGATGTGGTTCGAATTCCTTTCCATGTTTCAAGGTAAGAATCCTTGCATTTTCTTTTAAAGAGCGACAATTTTTTTTCCTTTTGCGTAAGACATCTCTCGAAATAATTCGGCAAGCGAAATATCGAGCAAAGCATCTTGTTCGTCATTGATCAATGATTTGTTTATGTCGTTGTCGCGAAGGTATGAACGTGAATCAGAGAGAAATGGGAGATCACGTGGAGTTCGAGCCGACTACTTATTACGCCGCGTTCAGCGCGGAGCTGGAAGCGAGCGCTTACCCGATGTGGGCCCTCGTGTCTCATCTACGTGGACCGGAAAGTGCCGCGATAAGTCGCAGGGCATTGGATTTTTGCCTGACTGCTCTTCAGGACTGGCTCGACGCTATACATTTTACGAGCCCCGATGTGGTAAGGAATTTCATCCAAATTTGATACGCAATATCGATTATCGTTTCGCACGATTGTCGATGTTGAGAAATAATTATATTACTAATTAGCGTATCAATTGTCAATCGTCTTATTTGGCATCCATAGTGTAAGAGTTATCGAATGAAGGTTATCTACTCTCGATCATGAAAGAATCGATTATGAAAAAAAAATATCGCTTATCGATCACGACAATTATAAATCGATAAACGTAGACGATATCGCACTATCGATTACAAATAATAGATTGTCGTTCAAGAAAAAAGAGCAACCTTGACTATGAAAAATCAAAGGGTGAAGGTGAACTCTGGATTATAAAAAAATTGTTGATCGTTCGACATAATGGATTACCGATTCTAAATAATCAATGAATGATCAAGACAAGCTAGGGTACGGTTGATCCAAATTCAACCCCAAACAAGCGAGTTAGGGCAACGCAGTCAATATTGTACAGAAGCGCAGTTCTCCAGGTTTTAGCGTTCTGAGTTTGACTAGGGAGTTCGAGGTACTTAATTACTCCAGTAGCTAAAGGAGCGGGTATTACTGTACCCTTGTATTGCACACAGACGTCACTTGATCCCTCTTCCTTGCTTCTACGGCAAATGATAAGCAGGTAGGCTAATGATGCAATGTCTCTCGTTAGCTTCGTCTCTCTTACGTCCGAACCATAGTAATCTGAAGTAATGATCCGATCTCTCTCTAGAAAGTTAGGGCGCGGCATAAAACAGTTTTCAGAAATTTCAAACTCCCTTGAAATTTAAACGCATTCACGGATTTTTGTGAGGTTACATCTGAACACACGTTCCTTGAAATTCTGCATGTATACAACAATTCTGCAAGGTATCTCCAATAATGGAGTAGTTTTTTGAGGACTTTTTCCTGCACGTTATTTAGAAAGAACGTCGTTTGGGAAAATTATGAATGTGTTTCAGTTAAAATAACGGGGAAAAATACAGCAAAAGGAAGGTTTCTCGATGCGAACGCAAGAAATTTAATAGTACGAAATAATGTATGATATCATTTCAGAATAAGTCATTATATGTTTACACACATGCACACACACACAATAAAACTGTAAGAGGTGCTTTGACCGTTATTGTTTTCACGTTCGCAAAGGTTTCTTTACTCATGGCTTATATCAAATAACACAAATAAGAAAACCACATTTCAAAAAAATTCGTCTGTCTAAACATTTGCGTGTTTATCTTTCACAAAAACACAGCTCAGAGTGTGGGATAAAATTTACGACATTGAGTATAACGCTAAGTAGGGCAACCGCCCAGTGAATGAACGAACAACGACACTGTAGGATTCATATGAACTGTACGATGGAAATATTATCAAAAGAAATTTTTTAACTGCTATAACTAACAAAAGATATTATTTTGATAATAGTAGAAAATATTCGAAGTATTGGGGCTATGCATAACTCCGTAGCGAATGTCGAGTGCATTTCAACCGCAAAATATTGACCAAAAAGCGATTTTAATCAACTAAATATGTTCGATTATTTTCAATGACTTTCTACCATCTCTCCAAGAGCTTCCTTATGCCTCTTTCATAAAAGTCCTAAGTTCATTGGGCTAAGAAGTCGTCCAGTGGTTTTTGAGGACGTGCGGGGAACTGAAGGTTTTATCATTTATCAGTCTCCATCTATTGCACATATTTTCACGATATTTTTTTCATTTCATAATAAAATTTATCTCCGTATTTTAATCTTTTTATACATAAAAATAGAAGTTTCAAAATACAAGAAAAAATTAAATTTTAAAAAATTTTATTTGTCTTGGTGATCTGGCTGCCTGAAGTTACCCCTGTTTTCACCGTAGCGACACGCAATCTCGGAGCGTCTAAAAACAAAAAGTCGAGTATTTTATTATAAAGTGGAGCTGTAGTTATGACCTCTACTGAAAACTTTCACCCCTGATGAAAAGAAATCAAAATGGCGCACTTGTAAATTTTCCGAACGTTTTTTAGAACTTGACTTGTTTAAAAATAGGATTAAATATTAATGAATATTTATACCGTTAGCAGGGGTCGAAGAGATATATTCATAGAATAATCGCTGTAAATTTGAGCCTAATCGGTGCAATCGTTTTTCCAAAATCATGTCGACAAGTTCGAAAAACGCGTTTAAAGTTTCTCTTGTAAAAATGTACATAAAACTTTTCAAAAAAGCCTCTTACTCTCAATCAGCGATGCCTGGTCCATATATTATTCCTTCAGCCTCTTCAGAAGCTTTACTTTCTTGGGATTTTTGGTTTTGGATCTCTGTTCTGCGAGCTTTGGACGCTCGACACGACGGTAGCGCACTGAGCGCGCAGAGACGCTTCTATTCTATCACTCTTTTTTGCCCCTTATTATCGGTCTAAATCCGACCGAAATAACTTTCTCTACCGTATTTCTACAAGTATGTAGTATACGAAAGTGATGTTTTTAGGAAATCGAAAATTTCCAAAAATAGACTGATACTGATCCCTTAAACTATTCTGTAGCGCCCGGAACAAATGATAGTCCAAAGCTGCATGATCCAGACTGTACGGTGGATGCACCAAAACATGCCACTCAAGCTACAATAACGTTTGCCGCCAGGACAACAACTCCTCTTGAATATCTCTATTCTGGAGCAGGTTTAATCAGAAAATCTTTATTCCAAAATATCTCACGTCTAAAACATTTCTCTGCCGAAACATCTCTATTCGTAAAGATCACTATGCCACAATAACTCACTTCTGAAATATTACTGCTCTTAAATATCTTCATTCCACAATCTTTCGTATCCGAAATTTCTCTATTCTTAAATATCTGCATTCTTCAAAATCTCATGTGACATCCAAAACATCTGTATTCCGACAATTTCATCTCACAATATCTCTCTTCTGAAACATCTATATTCCAAGAGCCGCTGCCCTAGACTTGTTTTATTCTGCAGGTGTAATGTGGCCTTTGCCACCGTCTGAGCAGCCTCCCCGAGCTACGACCATGATCTTTTTCGACTGACATTGATGTAGATAATCCACTTTTCATCGCCAGTAATCATTCACTTTAAATATGCTTCGTTTTGATGGCGTTTGAGCAGAAAACCGCAACTTCAAATTCGTTCCATTAAATTCTTTTCTCTCAGTTTGTGCAGCACCGAAACATCAGGCTTGTTTACCATCCCGAGCTTTCGTTAATGTGGCGAAGCAGTTGATTGGTCAATGTTGCGGTTATGTTCGATCTCTATATTCGTCAAATGCCGGTCAGAATTGATTAAAGCTTTCATTTTATCGACATCCGTAGTGACTGGCTGACCGGAGCGATTAGCATCTTGGAAATCAGAATCTCCACAATGAAAATTTCGCAAACCACTTCCGACACACACTTCCGCTTACAGCATTCTCTCCGTATACGGCGCATATTTTTTTGTAAGCTTGGGACGCTACTTTGCCTTTTCGGCAACAAAAAAGCGAAAATGCACGTTTTACCCTTCTTTGGTCAAAATATAATTAAACTTCCTATACGTCACGTACCTTGATGGATACTTTTTTTAACTATTGGCACAAGTTTCAGCTTTCACTTGATATACGACACTTCATATAGTTGACGCATGTGCGAGCAGAGAAACAACTGCGAACGACATCTGTCAGAATTACGCTACGGAATTATGCATAAATCTAATAATTGCAACAAATAATATTGGTGGAATTGATAAATAAGTAGCGAAATTCTTAAATCGCAAGTGAATGGGTGAAATTACCAGTGAGTGGACACTCGACGACCGGTAAATGGGCGTGTAGTGTAGATGAACGCTGTAAAAGATAACGATTTATTATTTAGCTTTATTAAATTCCCGATTTGGAGATCATTGTGTTGCACTGAAATTATAATATTCTTGTTCATATGAGTGTTATATTTGTCATTACGATTTTGTAAAAAATACACAAAGTATTTTTCCATATTAACGTGACACTCCCAAAAAATTACCAAAGTTTGTTGCGACAGAAGAACAAAAAAATTAATTTTGTCAGAACTAAAAAACGAATAAAATGGTTTCATGATAACACTTGATGCAATGTACATTGTCAATTCTCAACAGTGATCAATTTTGCAATTTTGAGCAGATGAGATACATTTTTCACTCTGCTTTGAGAATTATCAGAACAGAGCCCATATGTCCATTCACTGAAAAGCAGTGAGAATACAACACCAGTGAATAAACATGTCTTATTCTCAGCTATTATTACGAATTTATGTTAAATGTTTGCTAAAAATAAAATATTGATTCTATCTTAAAAAATAAAGGTAATACCCGTAAAACTCATAAAAACTTTTGTTTTCGCCTTTAAAGCACCTACTGTGCAGGACGTATCGTAACTAAAGTTGCGCAGTATGCAAGTACCATAAACTAGAAAAATACCGTGTGGCATCAACATTTGATATTACACTAAAAAATTGGTTTTAACGACACCTGTGATTTTTTTTTTGCTAAATTATAGTGATTCGAGTTTTTTATCGACAATTCATATTCTTAATTTATTTTAAATATAAATTAGCTTTCGTTCATTCACTGGTCCCCGTCCAGTCACTGGCCGGTGTACCCTAGTTTATAAACGCTTGCAACAAACGTACAAACGGACAGACATAACGTTCATATTCAACAAGCAAACGACAACAACAAACCCAAAAAGTCCAAAATTAGCGAATAATAGAGGGGGGGCTTGGTGGGTCAACTTGGTGGGAAATAATCCCACACAGTGAGGTAATGCGGATCGTTTAGAATATTTTATGTAAGATATTCCGCAACGCCGCTGGTAATTTCAATCAAACGTAGAACTGAGGCGTTAGATTTGTCATTACTAGGATTTCAAGAAGTAAAGCCGAGGGTACAGCTAGTATATACACACACACACACACAGTTGAAACTGGTTATAACGACGCATCGATTATAACGTTGGTAATGCATGGTGCCTTCAATGTCGTTATAACCGGTTTTCCCTCTATATATATGTGTGTGTGTGTGTGTGTGTGTGTGTGTGTGTGTGTGTGTGTGTGTGTGCGTGCGTGCGTGCGCGTGTGTGTGTGTCCAATTATGTGTCCACATTGAAAGAATAACAGCGATAAGAGTATGGGTAAATCGCAACAACCTCGGCTAATTATCTGTCAAATCTGTATGAGCATAGTACGAGATATTTGCAATCAAATTAAAAATATTGTTTTATTAAAAATGGGCCGCGAAATTTGGTGTGTAATAAATTGCAAAAATACTACAAGGAATTGCAGCTCCTGAATTGTTGTTGCAGTGCTCTCCTCGTGGTTGATAAAAGTAATTAAAGCATCAATGTGCTTACATTTACCACTTGGATTGTAGACACATTTTGCTTCAGTGACCACTCGTCATGTATTTATCTATAATAATTAGTAAATATTCAAATATTGCGTGTAGTTATTTAAAACTATAAAATGAATTTAAATGGAGTCGAACGTACCTTTAAAGAAATTTTGGAAGGCTTCAAAGAAAAAGAGATTTGCCTTATGACACGACCTTGAATTATTAAAATCGGGTCATATTTTGTCTTTAACTCTTCTACGTCCTTGACTCGTTCAGCAGACACCAACAGTTTTCCCTTAGATTGAGTTTGAGGTTGGAAATTAATATTGTAAGTTATACTCTCGAAGCCGGTCTTTAAAGTAGTTCGGCTATTTGAACAAGTACGGTGAATGTTCACCAATTTTTGCGGTAAATGATAGTTCAAAGTCCCCTCATTACAATAAGCACATTTTCGGGACCTCTTGCGAGGCAAAATTTTGAATTATTTCATTTTTAAATTTTGATTTTTAACACAGTACCTTATGGAAGAACTCACAATAATGTTAACTGTAAAAAAAACTAATCGGTGGTTGAGCTTCAGAAAAGTTTCCATCATAAAGAAAATTTATCACAGATTCTGTTTATTTCAAAAAAACATTACCTTAAGGCGCTTTAAAAAAAGAAAACATAAAAAAACTTTTGTTTTTGACGTGTCGGAAGCGGATGGCAGACATTACGTTGCACTGCTGGTAACAGCTGATTGAAGCTTCGGGCAGAGTCGGTAATCGCGGGAATTTCAAATTCTTCTCGAGAAACTTTAAAAGTGATCAACATTTATTTATATTTTTATTTTTTTTTCATGAATAAATCAAGTTTTACAAATAAATTGTCATGTATAATCTTTGGAAATATTAATTTTTTAACCATAAAAAATCTTCATGCGAGTCGGGGCAACTTGAATACAATAAATAAAGGCGAGGACAAAAATTTGAGAACCTTGTTTATTCAGTCAATGTATTTAAACAATATAAATAAGAATGAATTTTTCCTCGGTGGAAAAACACAATGGAATTTTACAATCACTGCACCACAAACGTTTTCCAAGCAACGCTGTATCAACTATTCTTCGACTAGCGTTGTTTACGTTTGTTTTCACTTTTTGGCCGAGTTTTTCAGCTTTTTAAAAATTTATTTTTGAGATTGACTCACGTGCTTTAATTCGTCGAATAGCTTCGCTTTTTTTAACGAATTGACCTTTTTTTTTCTCGGTGACATTACACAGATACATTTTCTTTCGCGTAATACAAATGTTAGCTAGGTTATGTGCATTAAAATGTCACCGGTACCGACATGGCGGGGGTGAGAGGGGCAGCGATCCGACTTTATCCGAACATTACTACAATCATAGCGGACTCAATCACTTAACTAGTCAAGTTGAAGTATAAATTTTATCTTTTACGATATTTTTAAAGCATTTTATTACATTCACGTGATAAAAATATTTTCAATGTGAGTGTTTATTAATTTTATTAGTAATTTAGACTTAAATTTAATCAATATAAATTAGTTGCCAACTTGACTAGTCGTATGACGGCCGAACTACTTTAAAATTATACTCATTTTTGTCTGAAATTAGGATTTTTTTATTCATAGCGGTACAGCAACAATATATGTTTGTTAAATTTTAATAAAAGCAATTATAAAGCTTCATTTTTCTCGTCTTATAACAGAATTGCAAGTAAACAAAAATAGAAATTTTAAGAAAATTTTACTTACTTTTTTTCACTTTACTGAAAGGAAACACTTATCGCGGTATTTGGCCAGACAAATTGATTTAATGCAAATAAATTAAATGGAATCGAGGCACGATTTCAATTTTAAAAATTTTTCACAATATTATAATCACAATCAGAGCCGACAAAAATTCAAACGCTACGCGGCGCTAGTGTTATGCGCACGGAGCCAACAAATGGTTGACTTTGTTGTTGAGGGGAGCAAAGTAACTCTGTAGTTACGCTTTGGGGATCGAGAGATAAGGTAATTTCCCTAGTCAGTTTTTCGGGACCGTGGAAAAAGTAAATCTCTACTCACGGTTATTGTGGGAAAGAAACTGCCTATTTACTCTTTAGGAATTATTAATTTATAAAAACAGAAGATTGATAGAGATAATCGATTATCTGATCATTAAAAATCGACTATAAAGTGTAAAGAATCGATTGTCAATTTAAAAAATCGGCGACAATCGGAACAAAGCCTATGATGATCTGCGTTACGAAGAAGTAAAATAGCTACACTACTCTCCCCTCTTTTTTTTTTCATTGCCATCCAGAGTGACGTACTTCACGTGTCCTTTCACATACCGCTGCACCGATACTTCGCCGTATTCATGTGCCAAGCTGTACGACAACAGGGAGTCACCCTTGAAGAGTTATTACCGCCCAAGGACATGCTTCACCTTCTCATGATGCATCCGCTACGCGTACAGGTGAGTCAAGCAAGAACGCAATTTATAGAATTTTATCAACACGGCCAGGTAGCAATGGCAGAAGCCGCAAAGATATTTCAAAGTATGAGGCGCGATGTCTTTTCTCAAATCTTTATTGAAATATCACCGCAACATACGTATGAGTTCATACATACATACATATGTCTATAGTTAGAAATTGGAACAAGGTGTTTTAACGCTAGTAAAAAAAAAAAATTGAAAGAAAAAATGAGTTCAAAATTAACGAAACTAACGAGGACTCGCAATCCCACCTAACTTAGAAAAATTCGTTCGGAAGCTTTATCCGCCCTAGCGCATTCCTCGAAATGTGAAATTTCTTCGTTTATTTATTCTCGTTTTTGTCAAAGGTATTATTATTATTATTATTGTTTATGTATAGAGGGCGCTACCTCAGATTTCCCACAACAGAGTATTTTTTATTTGTTTTCTTGAATATCTCTTCCGTGGTTCGTTCGTGAGAAAACTAATAACACCTTGTTTTTTTTATCACCTCTTTGCCCCTCGTCATCGCTCGCACGTTTGAGAGCACACTCTTTTAGAGGGCCGGTATCTCGTTGACACCGAGAACGGTAGTCTCTGGTGGCAGATCCGCCTTCAGATGTCTTACAAAGTCGTACGTGATGATACGCGGCGCGACGAAACCACCGGAACCCTTGCGTCCCTTATGATAAATTCCTGCCCCTGATAGCGGGAACGCAGGCCTCGTGATCACCGGTTGTACGTCGATAAACGGCACGGTTGACTGAGCCGCGTCCTTCTCGAGATCGGTGGCAACGAAATTCATGTATTGATTCGAGCGCGAGTCCGGCAACGAGGAAGCCCGTATTTTCGTCGGGACGCCCGGCTTTTCTAGTTTTATCTCGGTTCTGCACATGATAAAATAGATATGACGGATCAATGGACTATTGTTTGGGTTTTTTTTTGTTTGAGAAGGGAATGGCCGAAATGCGTGCCTCGAAGGGAAGAATAGCTGTTCTGTTTATTCTAAGACGAAGAGCAAGCCCAGTCCGATTGTGCTCTGGACTGATACGTTTTCTCAAACCTAACCTATTCTCAGACTTTTAAGACAAAGGCTCTCGCGCCTCATGTCTGTCTCAATCTTTATGCATCCACCATCTATCGCATTCGCATTAACGAGTCGAAATTGCGTATGCGATAACCTCTTAAATAAAGACGCGGTTCATTGTTGCTTTTGGTGAAAAGTATAGAACGGAAAAAAAAAACATTGAATACCTCGCTTTTTCCACAGCCGAAGGATCCTTTACGTCCGTATTGTCGTTGCTTATCCATCTGCTCTTCTCTAACGGCTTAATGAGTTTGCCGCTCGTGAAGTTAAACGGCGTGACACGAATCTCGAAATTTAAGTGCGCTCCGATCACCCGAAATCTAACGCCTGAAAAAAAAACAGACTCAGTTAACCGAATATCAAATTAGAAGACAAAATTTTGTGCCACGATATCATTGGAGTTAGAAGGGTATTTAAAAAAAGTGAATACCCAAATTTGAGTGATAGGGAATTTATACGAGGGAAACATGACGGATTTTTTTTTACAATGTGGAAATTACCAGTGAGAATCTCGTCCTGTTCCGAAACCAAATCGTCCAAGTCAATGGCTCTCTTCTCCCAAGCAAGGGTATGATAATCACGACCGTTCTCCACATCCGGATCCAAAACTGTAAAGTTGTCGACCTTTTTCCAATGCACGCTCGTCTCGTTTATTGCCACACGGGGCAACAACTCGCCTTGCTGGATCACAAAGTGTATTATCTTGTTTACTTTTTTGAGCTTCATCCCGGTTATCACCCTGAAAGTTGAAGAAACACAAGAAGAAACTATAATTTGGCGAATTAATTTCACGGATTTCCACCTGTGTGGTGGGTGTTCGTAGACTAATGGACACGACTATGACACTGCGAATAGATGAGTATTCCTAAAAAGGGTAAGGTGCATCGACCACAGAATTCTCATTGATATATTCAGTAACCCTGCCGGTTTTTGTCCAATCTCACGTTGATCCTGTAAATCTCCGAAACTCGTTACCGCTTTCATCTCATGCCGTTGACATTTGCATCGTTGGAATGCAACGAAAGATCTTTGTAATTCGGTTTGTTCTTTCATTTTTATTATAATCTATCATATTTTATTATAGATTAAGGTATTCCTTCCACGAACCCGAATATGTAATAATTAACTGATTTTCGTCTACAATTAAGTAAAAAATACATCCAAGTATACTGATGAAAATCCAAGCCAAGTTATCGAACTTTGAAGACAAAAAATTACGACTTCAATAAGTCAGCACTTTATGGAGATGGCATGATGGCCACGTTTCTATTTGATAATTTATATACTAAATATGTTTAGATGTCTAATATAAACTGCTTTGATGTGTAAAAATTCTGAAGATTCCGTAAGACAATAAAAACAGGGGGTCACCGAATGTTTAAAGAAAATATTAATGATAAAACTTATAAAAATGTGACTAGCAGAAGAATTTTCGTAACCGCGACTTCTCAGAGAACATGTAAAAATGTCTAAACATAAAAAAATTTTGCGAATTTTTTCATTCCAGTTCATCGTTAGGTATAGTAATTGATTTTAATTTGTTTATCATTAAGCGCCACTGAATACCTTAAGATCGTGGATCTCTTATGAGAACAAGAAAAGACAGAGTTATTTTCGTACCCTAAATGAGCGAAAAAAAACGTGAGCAATAGAAGAAAAATTAACTTCCGTTTCATTCCAACGATGCAAACTTCAACATCAATTAATTTCCATGTATGCGTGTAATCGTTAAACAGGAATAATACGAAATGGAAGCGTGGTCACACCAGTGTCTTTTCGGTGAAAATGCATGCTAGATCTCGATACTCTTTCTCGAGTCTTGCAGCACGCATTCATCTAAACGTTATATTTGTGGTATATGAAGAAAAAATATCAAACCAATTTTCTTTCACGTCCGAGGTGACTTCTCTGAGGCTGAAATAACGATGCGAGCTGGCGTTGTGATCGTCGCAGTAACACATGCAATAGCTGCAATGCCAAAAGAGCCATCTCCACCAACTGTCCACCTTGGTGGTTCCCCTTTTGCAAGTTCCCTTGTTCCCGTAGATACGACCGTTCTCGTACTCGATGTACTCGTATCTGCGATCGCTCGTTCTCGCCTGATTCAAAATTTAAACCCCGTATACAC
Source organism: Ophion ventricosus (assembly GCA_963932345.1). Lineage (NCBI taxonomy): Eukaryota > Metazoa > Arthropoda > Insecta > Hymenoptera > Ichneumonidae > Ophion > Ophion ventricosus. The sequence continues at coordinate 5,286,999 of OZ010715.1, read as the reverse complement.
GGTATATTCTCCTTTTTCTTTCAATACTTCATTAAAAATTTACAAAAAATCGGTATAAGTGATTTTTTATAGATGCATCAATGAAATTTGCGTTTTTTTTCTCTCTCACCGACGGACATATCCACATATCGGAGTCGACGTATTGGCAATTCAATACTTTGCCGTTGCAACGTCGCTGCTGGGCGCAATACTGATTTTCGTAACAACCGTTTACCGTCGCGAAACTGTAGTAGCCGCAGTTCTCTCGGCAAGTCGCCGTAGGATTTAAGTCTACCTCGTTTACGATGTAGCCCTGAAATAGCTGCTTCAACTCGCTGTACGTTGAATCTTGACACAAAAGAGCAAACAAGAAAAACAAAAAATTAATCTTTCGTACTTAATAATTTACCTTCTTTTTAAGATCGCGTCGTACGTCAATTATTCCTGAGTGTCTTTGGCTACATCGTACTCTAGTGACTAGTTTCGATCTTATTTTACTTCCTCTCGGTCATTTTTTTTCTCTTCAACAATTTTTTCGAGGTTATTGCCCACCTTCTTTGTGATCGCTGGGATCGCATGTCCACAAATCTCTTGGGGCGTACACCATGGCAGTCTTGATAGCCCTCAAAGTTTCGATGGTTCTTTCCCGATACTTATTCTTTGTTCTTTCGGTCTCCTCGTGGAATGTTTCTGCAATACACGTTACTCGTGAATTCATCGTTATCTAATTTTTTCTACTCTTATACGCCACCATTTTTATAATTAATTATTTTTACTCATTATCAATTTTTTTTCTACTCATTCAATATTTTTTTGCGAATATTGCCCTTGTTTTTGTGCGCCCGCTCCCCCAGCAATAAAAAAAGAATACTCACTGTTATTGTGCAGTCTCAAGAGCTTGAAGGAGTATTGCATCATAGCGAAACCCCTCATCTCCGTAAAGACTATCGTATTGTACAAATTGTAGAGCAACTGTTGGGGCGATTGTTTCTCATTGCAAATTTGCTTTGATGCTGCCTGATAAATCAGAAAAGAAGAAATACAACGGAAATGAGATATAGAATGATCAATGATGAATCAAAGCTTCCAAAGGAATAGAGATAATTTTTTGATGCGTGATAATGATCCAGAGAGTGAACTGGGATTGTTCTTTACTGGCTCTCTGCTATTAATCGCAAATTAATCGCCGTATGACCCCCCAATGTGTGTTCAATTTGCCTTCACACCCTTGCCCCCTCACAATCTGGCATTTCTGTCCTCTAAGACTGACCAATTGACCTTGAGGAAAAAAACGATACGTCAATGACGAAAAAAATATTTTGATTAAAAAAAATACAGTTCTGAGGTGGCTAGTACAATTATAATTCAGACTCCTCTTAATTATAATAAAAAAAAGCTAATTGATTAAATTTTGTACTTATGATTTTTATTCGTTATAATAATGAGATCTAAAAATAACGATATATACGTAGTTGATATAGCTGATTAATTTATTAATATTATGTACCATTAATAATAATTAAGTTAATTAAGGATAATGACAGCAATGAAGATAATATGCGATTGAAATGCCTTTCGGAGGGTCCTCCACCTGACTTTACTCGATGGTCTTGAAATTTGTATTGTTGCAATGCGACGCAAATTCTTTTTCATGTTTTTATTTTCTTATTTTCATTACTTTACAAAATATTTATTGTTCAAATTTGAGGTACTCCTATCGCGGGCAGCCATATTTTGTGGGTACATAAGTCGGGACCCTTTTGAATCATTAGTAGATTACAATGGTGCTTAATAAAAATAAGTTACAATCAATTATTATACCCAACAATGAACTGGAATGAAAAATTTTGCATAAGTTTTATGGTTTATACATTTTTAGATGTTCTCTTAGAAGTCACGGTCACGAAAGTTCTTCTACTAGTTACATTTTGCTAAGTTTGATCATTAATATTTTCTTTAAACATTTGCTGACTCCTTGTGTTTTATTGTCGTTACAAAATCTTTACAATGTTCACATACTTAGAGCAGTTTATACAAGACATCTTGAGTTATTCAGTATATAACTTATCAGATAGAAATGTGGCCAGCATTCCATTCCATAGTGCTGAATAAATTAGACAATTTTTAAAGTCGTAATTTTTTGTTAAAAGTTCGGTTGCTCTTGGCTTGAAATTTCACCAATATACTGGGATGTATTTTTACTTAATTGTAGACGAAAATCAGTTAATTATAAAAAATTTGGGTTCGTGACTGGAATACCTTAGGTTCTAGATCTCTGTAAAAGCAACTTAAAAAATGATTGACAGATTTTCGTAACGAAGATTAGCTAGAAGAAATTCGAGCAAATGAAAAAATGATAAATTTCATTGCATTCCAACTATGCAAACTTCAATCTCATTTTACTCAAAACACGTTAGTTCCAAGCGTACCGAAGAATACTTTCTTCTACATTACTGTAAAAGAGTTTGCCTCGTCGCTTCTATGTACCTGATAAGCGGATATAAACAAATTATCCCGAACTATAGTATCGGCGATACGTCCCAGAGCCATCGGTATGCCGTAATTAGGATCGTCGAGAACGGTCTTGGCAAAAATGAGCCATTGCTCGACATCAAATGGTACCGTCTTAGCAGCTGCGTCTCGCAATCTTTGCCTAAAATTTGCATACAGAGCGTCGACTTTTTCTATTTCCACTTCAACTTTGGCCCATAACCAATCGCTCTCTAGTGAGTTCAGGTAACTTTTGCTCTTCCCAATGCCGGATGCTTCCAGCTCGTCGCAAAAGTCCTTGTACATCATGGCGAGTCTTGTATAAGTTCCCTGGCCGACATCGCTCGTACTTCTTCCTGCATTCTTGAATATGTCGTCGAGCCTGAATAGCTTCGATCTAAGCAAATCGACTTCCGAATAGTCGTGGTTTTTCGATATTGCGGCAACGGCGGAGAGAGCAAGAAGCAAAGTTAAATGAAATTTATGACACGCCATTGTCGTTTCATCTACGTTTCGGTTTTTCGCTCACTTATCGTTGCTATCTGTTATTTATTTATCTTCACTGTCTCTCGCCTGTTGGGGCCTCGTTTATTTAAGTGTTATCGTTAATTATTAACGAACCTGAACAACGACAATGACAAGCCTTTCGACATTATTATTTTGATTTAAAATCCAATTTGCCACCGCTTTCAATTGCGACGAATGCGTCGCAACACAATGGAAAAACAAAAACAAATCGATCTGAACCTTGAATAAAACCTTGGACCGAAAGTCCGAAATTCGCGATCTTTCTCGCTCTCCAACGGAATCGCGAATTTCAATGACTCAACGCAGTATCAGTCTTCAGCACGTAACATTCGATGCGTAATAACATCCGCGAAAATAATACAACAAAACTACCAAAGCGGAAGTTGGAGAAAATGCGGAAATTTTCCAGACTTTGAGCCCGACCGCAACAGAAGGTCGGGCAAAACTAAGCTAGAGGGGAAAAACGCGCGATAATCAACTAGTGCACGCAAAACTACGAATACACGATGGTGAACATTCTGTTAAACGTTTTCTCTCACTTTCCACACGCGTATTCAACTGACACTCGAAGAATCGTGCCTGCTCTGGTCTTTTTTACCGTTTCTCTGTCTCTCCTTCCCCCCCGCCGGCGTACCGCCTCACACTCTTCTCCCACTCCAGCCACGATCAGAAGAGGGGCAAATAAAAGCTGGACCATTCTCAAATGCCGTGACGCATTTCTCGCGTAAATGACTACCTTGCGACGCCTCCCTCCACCGATCAACGTTGCCCCTCTTTGTTCACACGACAAATGTTTCGCTGAATCAGCTATCGTCGTCGTCTTGATATCAAATTTTATACACAAAATCTCTACTTCTCGATGTAGAAATAACGAAATATCTATAGAAGCTATTGCAATGGATGTTGAAAAATATGCTTGTTTTTCATACATTTTTCTTCTAATTTAAATTAGCGAGACACTAGTAAATATCGAATGTTGAATCTAGGTAAATCGTATTGGTGTATTTTGTTATAAAAAAAAAATGGCGTTTCAACGAAACTCGGATTTTAATCGTCGGCAATGTCAATGGTTTCGAATCAGCAATCAACCGCGGTATATTTATACTTTTACGATCGATTCGTGCGGTAGACGAATGATATCAACGAGCTCTTTTTGTCAATTGAATTCGGCCTTTTCGGCAAGTTCCAACTTTTAGCACTAGGGTCGCGTCGAATTAATTCAACGACGCCTGCACCTGGGGGATTCCCCTGCTGATTTCTCGGCCGTTATTTTCATATTACGGCCCATTGTGCGCTCGCTCGTACAGCGACGCGTTCGCGAGCTTCAATCTCCAATTTCAACGAGCTCTAAACACGCGATCCCGTTGAACGAACACAAAGACCGAGAGCTCGTTTTTATTCGACGGTGTTTATATGCTTCTCGATATCAAACGCTCGAATCTGTCGTTGTCACGAAACTTTTCCGGCTTCTAATCAGATTTTCACATTCGCATTATACAACAAATTAATTTAGCGGAAAACACTGAATGGCCGCAAATACCGCGTGAAAATTTGAGTATTGACAATTGCAGATTCCAAGAGGTTTATTGCACAAATAATTGTTTGAATTAAAAATTGTCAATTACAATGCTTAGAATTACCAGAGGCTAATACCGAGTAGGAAAGAGATGAAAAAGTGCCAGTTTGTTCGGGTTTGGAATAAAAAATTGATATTTTAGAAGTAACATGGGGCTATATGCCTAGTAGACGGAAGAAAATAAAACATGAGACAAGTTTGCATCGTTGGAACCCAACGAAAATGATTATTTTTCAATTGCTCGAATTTCTCGTGGTTAATATTCTTTACGAAAATCTATCAATCATTTTTTAAATCGCTTATTTAGAGATCTATAATTTTCATCTGCAAGAAAATTATTTGTAAAATAATTTAAACGAGGAAATAAAAATATGATAAAAGAATTTTCGTCACATTCCAACGATGCAAACTTCATGACCATAATAAATCTTTTGGATTTCTTGTTTGGCTTAAAAATTGACAATTACAATGTTTGAAATTCCTGAAACCAAGTAGGAGACAAAAAAGTACCTGTTTGTTAGGGTTCAGAATTAAAAGTTGACATTTTTACAAACTGAAAATAGGTCCAATCTTCCGATCAGAAGAATGGAGAATTGTCTACTCGATGATTGTACGATTACCAAGATGTTATCGTTACTAATTTGTCTTACAATCTTATAATTGTAAATTGCAAGGACGTCTGCAAGAACCCCATTTTAACAAAATAATCTCGGAGAAACACGATTCTGGATGCAATCTTAGCAATCCGTAGAGTACACGTTGTTCTATTAGAGACGATAGAGGATAAAGAAGGAGCTAACGAAGTTACCTGAATATTCTGCGCCAACAAAACGAGTACGCCGTTGTCGTAACTGGAAAATTGTCCCGGCACAATGAGGCGATGAATGGTCTGCAACAGATCGGGCAGTGCTCCAGTGGAGCTAGAGACGCAATTTCTAGCAAAGTCCTGAAAGGTATCTTGCTCCCACATTTCGGACATATTGAGGGCAAGAAAGTCGCGATAAAGGTCGTCGACGCGGCCCAACAGGCTAGTCATTTCGTGCATGCTCCTATCGAGACGAGTGTTCAGCGGCAAGCTTTTGAGAATTTTTTCGAGATTGTCTTCGTTTTGAAGTTCCATTTTCTCCTGATAGACATCGATTTTTTTTGCCGTCAATGAGATTTGATTCATCAGGCGACGCTCCATTTTCTTGATGAACGGAAAATCGTACTCTTGATCCTCGGGATTGCCTTTCTTGACCCATTCCAGTGCCTCCAGGCCACCGGTGACCGCTTCCCGCGCGAAGTGCAGAATTTCGGTGACATCACCGAAAGTTATGTCTAACGGTTGAACTCCCTTTCCAGCGAGCAACGTCAAGAGAATCAAAATCGCCGCGTAGCTGCGATTCATCTTAGAACGCGATTCTTTTCTTTTCCTTACTTTCTACGATCTCCCATCCACGAAAATAGTCCTGGTAATTATTTTTCAACGAATCCTTTGTTACTCGCTCGATCGCACTCTCCGTCTCCCTCTATCCCTTGCTCTCTCATTCGGGGTTGCTTGAGAACAAAAACGCGATAACGCTCACTTCGCGTTTTCGATATTTTTTCTCCCCCAATTTCTGCGTCCGATTCGACTATTCACGGGATCACTGAATTGAGCGGCGGGGGGGGGGGACTGCACCAGTTTTTGTCGAAAATTTCGAGGGAAAATAGCGGGAGACTCTACCGCGACAAGCCCTGCGCTTTGCGGCCGTTGCTGTTATAGCAAATTCAGCGATATCCCCCGAGTGACCGCGGCGTAAGGGGAAGAGGCCTCAGGAAACGGTCGAATTGTCTCAACTCAGCATTCTATATGTATCTATGTATCTCGCTTCCCTGACTCGTCCCTCCCGTTCTATAGATTTCTCCCTCTGTTTCTCCCTTTCTCCGTTCGCGCTCACTGTCTTCCGTCCCACGGGTTTTGAACGGCGACCGCAGAGCCACCTTGCAGGGGCGCCACCATGAACTACAATCGCAACCTATTTCTCGCGGGCAATTTGAATTGCCAACTCTCGAATGGCCCTTATCGTCGGAAAGTAACGTTACCGGATGCACTTTGCGATTGCTCATAGAAAAATCATAGCGCTCGACCGTTTTTCTTTGACTTTTTCGCGACAGACAAATATTCATATATTTGCGCAATACTAAAAGAAATATGGAATTTTCTGGAACAAGGAAAGCAGCATCGAGAAGCAAAATCACACGCTAAATTTATCATTCTTGCGGAGGTTGATCACCTAACGAGTAAGACTTTTAAGAATGTTAAGAATTTGCTAAAATGTATTGAGGATATTTGCAATATGGTCAATTTCCATCCGCCATAGTGCAACCGTCATTTTCAAACTTGAAAATCTGATTTCATATCAGATTCGAATTCAACGACCTTAAAAAGCATAGACTAATTATTTTCATCGAAATCAAACGACTTTCAAGAAATTGCATTCGCCATATTAAAACCGCTATTTTGATATTTGAAGATCCGATATCAAATTCGGCTTCAGTGAACTCGAGAACCATAATACTGAGATTATAGGATAAATCAGTCAGTTTTTTTTTCTGACACTAAAGTGGCACGAAAATTTCATTTTTGCCACACTGCTAAGAGATAGACAACAGCAGTAATAACAATAATAGTGATGATGATGATGATGATGATGATATTGATAATACTTTTCTTTCGTTTATTCCAGGTCGCCTTTTATGAGATTCTCAATGGTTTGTGGGTCCGTAATGGACTTCAAATAAAAGGGCAAGCTATGACTTACATACAATGCAATTTCTGCAATTCGATGGTCGATGCCGATCTTTACCTCCTGCAAATCTGCGCCACTCAACTGAAGCCTGATGTTTACCTTCGCACAATTATAGACAAGTGTGTTTTACAATTTTCTTTTTTACCGATTATAACTGTTTGCTCACAACACGTAAATCATTTTCTTGAAAATACGTTCAATAAAAAGCATCTTTACTGTACATTGCGCGTAAAAAATAAAACAATATAAACAATGCTTAGGTGTGTGTGGGTGTACTTAAGGTAGTTCGGGCGCGAACGACTCTTGACAATTTTTTAAAAATTTATTGAGCAAAAAGAACTGTAATGTCTAACTGTGAAATTTCATAAAGCTTCCCCGTTTCCAAATAGCAATATTTGAGGTATTCCTTTCGCGGAGGATCGTATTTTGGGGGCGCATAAGCCAGAGCCTTTTCGAATCGTTGGTAAATTACAGCGGCACTTAATAAAAATAAGTTACAATCAACTATTATACCCAACGATGAACTGGATTTAGACATTTTTAGATGTTCTCTGAGAAATCGCGGTTACGAAAATTCTTCTGCTAGTCACATTTTTCAAGGTTTACCATTAATATTTTCTTTGAACATTGGGTGACCCTCTGTTTTTATTGTCGTTACGGAATCTTCACAGTTTTCACCTGCATAGAGCAGTTCATATCAGACACCTAGAATTATTTAACATATAAATTATCAGATAGAAATGTGGCCACCATGTCATCTCCATAAAGTGCTGTATAAAATAAATGAGTTTAAATACGTAATTTTTTGTTAAAAGAACGGTAACTTGGCTCGAAGTTTTACCAGTACACTGAGATGTATTTTAACTTAATTGTAGACAGAAGCCATTTGATGGTTAAATATTCAGGGTCGTGAAAGGAATACCTTAATATCAGATTTAGCAACTTTTTACAAATCGCCTAGAGCAACTGTATCGAATGCTAACGCCAGCCTCGTTCTTATGATCTCGTGAGAGAACGCGTCGATATATTTTCATTTAAAAATACCAGACAGTAGATTCTTATCCAAATGAGGTGAAAAAAAGAAAAAAAAATGGACTATTGTAGCACAAGAAGTACATCACTCTGGATACACGAGTAATTACAATCGTTAATGATAAATCCTTTTAGATTCACTGTACTCACGAAACGTTGCGGTTTTTTGTTTATTTTTCTTCAGATTTCACGTTAAGGAATGGTTGAGCTTGAGGACTGCGCGCTCACGCCATAACCTTTCGTTGATAGGCGAACACGACACACCGATGCTTGAGAGTTGTCTCATATTTTTGGCTACCCTGGTCAACGTGCGAACAAATTTGGGTAAGTATTTTACTTCGAGTGAATATGTCTAACACGGGTTGTCCCTGCATTCGTATGAAGAAAACTCGGAACAGTCCCATCAACATTCTCAGCTATTTGTTGATTTATGGCTTTTTTTCGTTCCAGGATTATCGGACTCGGAGATGTCGTACCTAGAAATGGTGACACTCCTATGTATGGGCGACAAGACTCACAGTCAATTGATGGAACTTATGCCGGAGCGATGCGGTACAACACCTAATCGAGATTTCGAGGCGGTTCTTGCCGAGGTGAATTGAAACAATAAAGAAAACTTATCTACGATATTATTTTTTAGTTCTACTAGGTAGCAATTTTAGGTAGCATTTTTTAATCAAGTGGTATTTTCTGGATATTTTTTTTTATGAGGTACCATTTTTTCATGAAGTACGTCTTTGGAATAATATCGATGTTTTGCGTTCGCTCGTTTGTTCAGGTCGCTCAGTACAGAGCCCCGAATCTTGAGGCGAGTGGCACGATGCAACAGGGAATGTACGGGCCGCAGCCACGGGTCTGGGCCGATCTGTACGACCCCCTTCATGTTTTACTTCGTGCCGTTCATCGTCGCGACTATCAAGTTTCCATGGACCGCTTCACCGAGTAGTAAGTTCAATTTCCGGCCATTTTTAGACCACCTTTTCTCTGATCTTCCGACCTAAAATGAAATTAATCGATGCCAATTATTGAGGCAAAATTCTGGTTTAGAAGCCTACATTTTGAACGTTTTTTCAGGCTTGATAAAAAACAACAAAAGATTTCGAGCCCATTGTTACATTATTTTTATTGATGTTTTAAGAATTACGAAAAAAAAAAATCGGAAAAATAATAAAAATTGAAAACTTATGGGCTCCCAAATATTGCCGTGAAAAAAAGTATTGGGGCGGTTGACATGATTCCAAAGCTCTCATCTATCTTAAACAGAACTAAAACCAATTTTATTGATCAACAAGAATGTCATCATGGCAGGCATCAAAGAGAAACAAAAGTTAATTTTTCGCTCTATTGTGTTCAAATTTGTTTATATTTTTAAATAATAATAATAATTTCGCAATGCTCGTCGTAGAGACGATAGAGAGATATATACTGAAGGTCCATACCAAATTTGAACTCAATCGGTTGAATAGAACTTGAGAATTCATGTCAACGAGATTGAAAAAATTAGTTTTGAGAAAAACGCGTTTAAAGTTTTGAGTACAATTTCAGACAACCGCGACTATCTAAGTGGTGTAATGGCATGTTATGCTTGAGTTCTTATAAATCGTCCATTCTTGTCTCGTAAAGTGTGCCTCCCTCGACTTCGAAATGATGATTTTCGGAAGCGCGGTCTTCCTTGCCAGCAGTTCTAGCTTCCTTAGAATCTTCTGATCGTCCGATTCTCGCCGGTGCAGCCTCTCAATCTGGCCGTATTCAAATCGCCATAACTTTGCAAATATTGCGAATGTCGAAATTTCCTTTTAGGGATATATTCGTGAGAGTTTATAATTTAAGAGAATGCAAAAGAAAAAAAAAAGATTTTTTCAAATTTCTAGACGAGCATACCGTCTTAATGTAATTGAAAAAAAATCGTACGATCGCAGTGTGAAGCAGTCAGGAAATTTGAAGAGCGGCTCAACCCTCTGGCCGCCGTTTCGTCGTCCGGCCCCTGTGTCCTCTGACTACGAGGATCCCCGGATAGTTCTGCGCTCGCGGGTATTTCACTCGATGGTATTCGCGATACTTTACAAGGCGGTAAACGATCACAACGTTTCCGAGCACATCACCGCACTGACGATATATCTGCTGGAGATGGCGGTCGTTACGGCAGATATGCCCAAGAAATCTGTAAGCATTGCCGGTGGTCGTGCGGCGACGGTCGGCGGCAGCACTACAGCAGGAAAGCGTAGGGAAGCTAAACGTGCGTTGCGACGGAATTTCCAGGCGAATCCGTTGTGCCCGTACACCGGTGGCGGGACAAACGTCACGAGTGGTCCTTCCAAGGACCCGGAATTCGGGAATTGGTACGAGAGCGACAATATCGTGGACAATCTCAGGGCTTTTATACCGCGAGCGGCTCTAATCGATTCACCACCCGATGGTATTAGTCCCGATGGTAAGAAAATTTTCGTCTCACGACTTGATCGTTGGGATCTCGTTGCTTTGTTGTTTTCGTTTCATATCCTATGTACTAACTTTCGCCCGCGGCTGCGTCCGCGTGAAATTTCGCTTCGAGCGATTGGGGCCTCAGGGCAGGGGTGTTTCTGATCAGATTACATTCAAATAGAAGAAAAAAAACAAAATAATCACGATTATTATTTGTTTTGAAGAATATTTATACCGAAATTCAAGTTGATACACGCAAGGAATAAAATTTTTCTTACAAACTTTTATATCCCATTCCACCCCCTCAGGAGTTGATTTTCAAATAGTAATTTATGCTACAAGTGCGGAAAACAACGAATTCCATCGCGCGTGAAGTTGCCGCATGAGCCGAAGGCTTATGGTGCATTTCACACGAGTACGAGTGAGAAATGCACCATAAGTCGAGGCGAATTCGGCAACTTACGCGCGATGTAATTCGTTTTTTTTCGCACATGTCCCATACATTATTTTTTGCAATGACTGTCTCGAAAGTGGGATTTGAGATTCAACAAAACCAATAACAATTATATTCAAATATATCACATCAGTGTAGATCATTTCCTTGTCAGAAAATACGACTGTGATAAGTTGACGCTTCATATGACATGAATTTCGCTACATTCAAGTTTGTTCAATCGGTCCAAAATCGTAGAACAAAAAACTATCAACTGTGAAAAAAAACCGTTTTTTCGCGAATCAATGTGGTAAAGTGAGCTATAAATAGATTTTTTTCCGCACTAGTGCGGGAAAGTAAGCATCGTTGAGAAATAAGCCACTTTCCGCACGCTAAACACCAATCGAAAATCGCACTTTCGGGGCAGGCATTGCGAAAAAATCCTTTCCTAGTGCACCTCTACATTTTCTAAAAAAACATCGTCCAAACTTCATGTTTCTATCTTCAGCGGTTTAGGCTGTGCGTTGTCTACAATACTCCAAAAAATTAAAAGAACAGAAAATTTCTTCAATTTTTTTAGTGTTTTTTGAAGCGCTGTATCTATGTGACAAATAGTCGTATCGAGATGAAAAAAAAGCATTTTGAAGCTTCAAGTTTCTAGTTTTGAGATCTTTTGGCAAAAAATTTGTGTGAGCTATGGTTATCGCGCACTCATAGGAAATAGCGCAAAACAAAAATTTTTCATTTTTTTTTCCAAGGTTCCACGGGCTCGGGAATTTTTTTTTCATTTAAATCAATGCATAGGTCAGCTTGTTTATTCAGCTTCAATTTGGTTTTGTTGGTCTCTCTGCGTCAATTTTTTGCTGAGATATCCGACTTGGGATGAAAAAGGATCATTTTGTCCTTGACCATCGATATCTCAGCAACCAAAGATCGCACAGGGAATTAAGGCGCGGTTTTGAAAACTTGAATAAATTTTCTACAAGACCCTCTCATTGATTTTTAAGAATTTTTTTTCACCTTTAACATCAATTTGGAAAAGTACAAAAAAAAATGAATTTTTATGGTTTTTTAGTAAATCTACCACTACTTGACAAATATTGATGGAAATACTGATGTTGCCAGGTTTTTTTTTTCAACTTAATATACCCCTAATAGCCCTGTAAATGTTCAAATTGATCTATCAAACCATTTTTCCGGACTGATTGATCAAAGTTTTACAAAAAAATTAAAGGAACAAGTGTATTGTTCCTCACCATCGTGTAATCATCATCAAAATTAAAAGTAAAGACAAAAGGACCTAGGCATTAATTTGACTAAAAAAAACTCGAGCCCGTGGACCTTAAAAAAAAAACAAAAAAATTTTGCCAAAAGATCTCAAAACTAGAAACTTTAAGCTTCAACATGCTCTTTTTTCATCTCGATACGACCATTTTTCACACAGATACAGCGCTTCAAAAAATACTATAAAAAAAAATAGAAGAAATTTTCTGTTCCTTTGATTTTTTGAAGTATTGTATGTCAGTCAGTCACGGAACTGTTTTATATGTATAAGATAGATAACTTACAGAGGGACGCGCGTTCGCAAAGACTCACATGCAAGGTAAACGGCTGCGTGCATTAAACAAAAATTATCCCAAAGCTTACGGATTATTAAGCGGGAGCACCGATTTATTGGCTGTGCCTTTCGCATTTAACAAATCATCGATTCTGAACAAACCTGATCAAACTCGAACAAGAGAAGAGAAGCGCGGCAATTGGATAGTCGGGGAGGAGAGGAACTTCCGTATATGCGAGTAAAGAGAAGTTCGAATCGGTTCAACAGGTTCTGACTGGGAAATCGGGAGCGACATAACCGAGGGCTCGTTTATGCTGAACGACGAGTTCGACGTTGAGATCGGTGAGCCACCCGAGTACTGGGAATTAGTACTTCCGAATGTTATTGATAACGAGCGTCGTAACATGACAGCGGCGATGGAGACTGGCTCGAATTTGCCAGCTCTACCGCCCAATAACGAAGGTATTGAAAACCCCAGTAACAAATGAAAAAAAAAACAATAATACGCGTTTTCTCATTTTTATTTCCACGATGATAGTCGAAAATACGTCCCTTTTCCCACCGCTACTTTGACTGAGATCGTACTTTTCGTTCGTCGCCTTCCATTCAGTATCAAAGTATTCTAAATTTTAACTGTCTTCAGTAACGAAGTTACCTCGCCAAGTAATGTTTTCGGCTAACATTTGTCGCCCGTCAAATTTACAAAACTCGCATCAATCTTGTTCCTTTCAACAATTTGTCGAATCGAAGATAGTTTCATCTTTTTTCCTGAAAGTCTTGTTTGGGTTTGAAAAATTGTTAAAATAAAAAGTAGTATCTTTATAATAATGTATTTCTGCTCTGTTGAATTGAAAAAAGTTTCACGTCTATTTTTATATCAACGAAGTCTAAACAAAAAAGAAATTGGAGGCTTTTTACGATAACTAATTTCAGACGCATTTTTTTCTACCCTGTTGAATCGACAAAGACTCATGTTTTGTTTTCTTCCTTTCTGCCACAAAAAGTCGAATCTTAATTGTGTTAAAAAAAAAGTGGAAAAATTGTTAAAACAGATTTCAAAGTGTCAACGAAACGATATGTCTGTCGCAACCGAACAATGCTCCCCATAGTCGCGAGTCCCTTCATACGCTCGTTCATGTACTTTGTATCCATATGGAAAAACAAAACGCAACCCCCCTTTCTCAGCCTTAAACGAATGGGCTGTAGTTCCCGCCGACGGAAATAATCGTGAAACCATCGTCGACGACCGAGAAGCTGGCGACGACGACGAGGATGACGACGGGGACACGGTGACGACGGAGCAACGGGCTTTGCCGCCGCCCACCGAGAACGAGGAGTCAATGGCTCTCAGCACGGGCTCACCCTCACCTCACGCGATTCGACCGCATTTCGATCGTACGTAATCTGTTTTTCTTATTCATTTATTTTTATTTTTGTTTACAACGTTGCCCCGGAGAGCACTTTTGGGTTTTTACAATTCCATCCCATCAACATTTTACCGCGCATCCTGGTACCCTATCCAACGATACCTACATCCTCTATTTTTACTGTGAGCTGGCAGTTGCGATTACACAAAAAATCGCGCGTCCCAGCCGCGCCCCGATTACACGTCCATTCATGTCCCTCGTTTTTTTTAATTTCTCATTTGTCGCTATTTCTTTATTTCTCCAATTAAGGGCGTATTCTAGTCCAGAGGCCTAAATTTCAGGCGTTTTTTCGGGCTTGATAAAAAAAACAAAACATTTTTTTACCATCAATTTTTCTAGTCTTTTCATTAATGTTTCAAGACCATACAAAAAAATTTGTGAAAAGAAATAAAAATTGAAAAATTGTGGGCCTCTAAATATAGCCATGAAAAAAAAGGTTTAGGCGGTTGACATGATTCCAAAGCTCCCATTTATCTGAAACAGAAATAAAACCAATTTTCTTGATCAATACGAATGTCATTATGGCAGGTACCAAGGAGAATTTTTTTTTAAAGCCACTATCTGAAAAAAAAATTGAATTTTTTGCCCTATTTTTTCAAAGTTTTGAATTTTTTAAATAGTAACAATAATAATAATTTCGCCATGCCCGAGGTAGGGACGATGAAGGAATGTATACTGAAGGTCCATACCAAATTTGAGGTCAATCGCTTGAACAGAACTCGAGATTTTATGCAAACCAGTTTTAAAAAAAAGTAGTTTCGAGAAAAACGCGTTTAAAGTTTTGAGTAACATTTCAGACAACCTCAAATATCTAAGTGGTATAATGGCATGTTTTTTACGCTATATCAATCGGCCATTCCGGCCTCGTAAAGTGTGTCTTCCTCGACTCCGAAATGATGATTGTCCGAAGCTCGTTCTTCCCTGCGAGCAGTTCTAGCTTCCTTAGAATCTCCTGATTGTCCGATTCGCGCCGGGGCGGCCTCTTAATTCGGCCGTATTCAAATCGCTATAACTTTATAAATATTGGAAATTTCGACATTTCTTTTTAACAACATATTCTTAAGAGTCTATACTTTAAGAAACTGAAAAAAAATCGATATTTTTTCAATTTCTAGACTAAAGTACGCCCTTAACTCTCCTGGTTTACACTGAATTTATTGCAGACGGCTCAGAAGAGCAGGCGGCTTTGCCTCCGGTGCCCCAGAGAAACACGGGTTATGCGATGAACAACGAAATCGATTTGCTACAAGTGATATTTCCGCGTTTGGGTGCGTCCGGTGTAACGACGACGGACATCGTGCCTTCCACCTCGAACTGTCATCAGCCGTTGTCTTGTCGCGATTCTCAGGCGGGTCCGGTTTATCTCGTGGGCACGCGAGTTGGCGAGAGCATAATATCGCTATTGCTTAAGCTTCATTCGCAATTGTCTGGTGTACCGGACAGTTACAATCCGGAGCATCGCGCGCCGACCTCTGAATACGAAGCCGGAAGTAGTACGAGCTCATCGACGAGCGGTGGCGGTGGCGGGAACGGCAACGGCAACGAATCCCGCATCGGTGACGGCCCCTTTTTTATAGGTCAATTGTTGCGAAAAATCGCGAATCTCGATCCCGCTTGTATGCAAAATATCCTCGAGACGCGTAATAAACTCTGGCCACGCACGAAAGAGTGCGAGGATGCCCAACGGGAGAGAGAACATCGCGAGCGAGAGGAGAGACGCAAACGCGCCAAGGAGAGGCAGCAAAAACTCATGGCCGAATTCGCAAACAAGCAGAAACAGTTCATGAAAAAGGCCATGGAAAGCGGTGAGTCGAGTAATAATTCCGCTCATTGCTTTCGTCGCATATATTAAATTGTTCGATTATAGAATACTATAAATTGGCCCAAATTTGGCATAGCAAAAAAGGACAGATTTGGGTTCTCTTACTGTATTTTATCGGCGCATAAGCCAGAGCCCGTTTGAATTATTAGTAGATTACAGTGACGCTGGATAAAAATAAGTTACAATCAATTATTATACCTAACGATGAACTGGAATTAAAGATTTCACATAAATTTCGTAGATTTAGGGATTAATATATTTTCTCTGAAAAGTTACGGTTACAGAAATTCTTCTCCTACCCACATTTTTCTAAGTTTCATCATTAATATTTTCTTTAAACATTAGACGACCCCCTGTTTTTATTGTCGTTAGGGAAACTTCAAATTTTTTTATATGCTTAAAGTAGTTTATATCAGACATCCAGAGTTATTTAGTACTAGCGTTTTTTTTGCCCGCGACTTCGTCCGCGTAGACAAATACAGAAAAAAGTAAGAAATAAAGAAAAAAGGTAGATTGTCATATTTCTCAGACACGGTGGTAGAGTGACTGATTGAGGTAAGAGTTGGTAATTAAAGAATTAGTAGTGTAGAAGAGCCAACTTTCAACTCCAGTATCATACAATGTCATCGTTGTCTGCAGAACTATATGGATTTGCAATATAGTTTTTAATATAGACAACGTTGTACGATTTATGGTCTTCGGCAAGCTTTAGTTTTAGGCGCTTAATACTCTCGAATAGCCTACGTTGACCATGCGAAAAGCTAATCCTTTCTTAGTGCATCTCTGCGCCCTTTAAGGAACGTATCCTCCGAATTTCATTGAGATAAAAGCAGGGAATTCGATTTTCCCATACAAACTTCAACACCCCGTTGCACATCTGATTAGGGGTTGTTTAAAAAAATTCTAAAACACGTGATGTATTATTTGTTTTGAAGAAAAGGTAATTCTTTAGATAAGTGACTTTTCCGAAAAAAGAGCCTACATTTTTTTTGCTATTTTCTTATTTATTGGGTTATAAATGATGATATTCAGTCGGGGGAAACTGAAATTCGCCCCCCCGTCCCCCATAAAAAGTTATGGGGTTTTGAAGTTCGCGGAAACACGTGATAAAATAGGGCATTTTCGAACATTTCGATGCCTATATTGGTGGTGGAGGGTGGGGGGATTTATAAAAGAAGCCTTCCTGAATACAATGTTAAAAGTTTCTTGAAGATCGAGATTGAAGCCGCGACAAAGACGACACACGAAATATTGCCATCAACATCAAAAGACCTCTATGAATCGACGTACGACGCATTTGTGTATATGCTGATACATTTCAAAACTACGTTTAGTGTCTGCGGGGGGCGGGGGGGGGGGGGGGCTCTGCCCCCTCCACCCCCGCGCGTGCGACAAAGCTTTCATATGCGATACACCTTACATATGCAACACAGCACGGCACATTCTTGCAGCCGTATGTATTTCATACTACAAACGCTCGAAAAACATGGTTTGGTATATAAATAATCGTGTACACCCCGGGGACAGGGGCTTTTACCCCTCGCGCGATGTTCCCAGTACTCGTCTTCGCTCCCCCACCTCCAACACCCTCCAGCGTGAGGGTTTTAATACAGGGTTTTTGAAAAATTTTAAATGATTTTTAACGATTTTTTGCTCGTAAAAAATTCGTTAATCAAAAATTTCAGTTCCCCCCGACTGAATATCATCATTTATAACCCAATAAATAAGAAAATTTTAGGCTTATTTGTCGGAAAAGTAACTTATCTAAAGAATTACCGAAGAAAATTTATACCAAGTATCAAATTAATACACGCTAACTTAATACATACAATTCAAGTTAAGGAATACAATTTATCATACAAACTTTTGCACCCCATTTGACGCCCTTAGGAGTTGATTTTCGAAAAATACTTTTTTAGTGGACCTTTACACCGTCTGAGTAACATATCTTCCAAATTTCATGTTTTTATCTTCAGCGGTTTAGGCTGTGCGTTGATCTGTCAGTCAGTCAGTTCGGACTTGTCCTTTTATATATATTGATTGATTTCACCCCCTTAGGGGTTGATTTTCGGAAAACCCCGAAACAATTATTTTCTTATGTACTTTAATTCTTTATTCTTCAATTCTTATTTACTTATTTACTCAAATTTTTAATTCTGAAAAGCTTAAAATATTCTTAAAAGTTCAAGCTAAAATAATATCGAAAAAAAAATTAAGATTTTATTTTTTCGTGTATATGAGGCCTTAAATGCTAGCGTTTATTTTTTCCCCATTTGAACGGTAAGTTCGCACTTTACGTTGAAACTTGAGTAAATCAACAATAAATATTTGTCAAGTCCGTTCAAGATTCTTAGAGCTAAACGGGTTTTCTAGCTTTAGAAAAGGCTTTTTTTCCAATTAGGGTGTCATTATTTTTACATAAATCACAGATATCTGAGAAACGCGTGTTATGACTACAAAAATAGTTTTAAAAAACGCTCAATCGGGTAGTTTCTACATACTTTAGTGGCTTTTTATCAACGACAAGTCCCCGAATCGTACCTTTCAAACGAGTGTAGCGAGGAAGATCATGGTATCAAAACCTATTTGTCTTCAATTTTTTCCTAAGACGAAGCCGGTGCATCGGGAATGGACTGGGATCAGGAGGAAACGCCGACTCAACTTGCGAGCAAGAAGGAATATCACTGTGTCATATGCAATCAAACGACAACGAGCACCGAGGAAAAGCCGATGGGCCTCGTCGTGTTGGTACAAGCGACGAGTGTCGTCGGCCACGAGAGACAACAATCCGAGCGATTGCAACTTCCGACGTCCGACGAGGATCCTTCGATACCAAAGGGCGATACGCGAGGAGCCCACTTTGACAACAGAATTGACGAGATGAATCGTCATTTCGATACGGTAAAACAATTGTACAAAAAAAAAGCAAAATGTAAGCAATGCTTACATTTTTGTATGAAAATTTGACAAGGTCATATAAAATCTTCATAATGAAAGATGGAAAGAATAATTGACAAGGGCTAAGTACAGTCTGTTTGACAAGAGCGTCGTGTATGGCAAAACTCCAAAATTATTTGGGAGAAGGCATTGAAAAATATACACCCTACACGATATAAACCGTGATGCTTTATTGCCAATAAGTGGTTCGGTCGCTTCCACTATTAACAAACGCCTGGGATCTCCAAGGCATACGTTTCACTAATTTCATGATACAATCTGGTAACACAGACCTCCATATGAGACGAATCTGTCGGAATAATTGCTTGACGTTCCAGATCTTTGCTGTCTATTAGTGTGGGTTGAATAGGTATGCTTGATGGGAGAACGTGTCCAAAAAGAAGCTTCGTCCGAAATCATAACGTTGTCCCAATCGCGGTTCAAACTTTCCTACGCCCAAGTGAGTCTTTTTTTCGGCGTGTTTTTTCCCCTCTAACGGTTTTCAGGTAAAAATGTAACCGTGCACGCTTTTATCAAATAGACTGTAAATACGCCGACAGTAGCCGCGTTGTGCGACTGCTTCGATCTCCCATATCAACGCGTGCTGGTCAGAGCCAATAGTTGAATGGGTGACCGCTTAAGTATTCTAGTCTAGGGACCCATATTTCTGGCATTTTGCAGGCTAGATAAAAAAAAACAAAAAATATGTTTAGTATCCATTTTTAAATATTTTCATTGAAGTTTCAAAAACCTACAAAAAAATTGTGGAAAAAAATTAAGATTTAAAAAGTGATGGGTCTAAATATGGCGGAGAAAAAAAGAGTTGAGGTGGTGACGTGATTTCGAAGCACCCATTCATCTGAAACGGAAATAAAACCAATCTTGATTAATAAGAATGTCAGTATGGCGCAATGCCCGAGGTAGGGACGATAGAGGGATATATACTGAACGTGAATACCAAATTTGAAGTCAATGGCTTGAATGGAACTCGATATTTTATGTCAACCAGGTTAAAAAAAAAGTTTCGCGAAAAACCCGTTTAATGTTTTGAGTACAATTTCATACAACTGCAACTATCTAAGTGATATAATGGCATGTTGTACTTATGTTATTTTAATCGGCCATTCTTGCCTCATAAAGTGTGCCTTCCGCGACTTCGAAATGATGATTTTCTGAAGCTCGTTCTTCGGTGTGAGCAGTTCTAGCTTCCTTAGAATCTTCTGATGGTCCGATTCGCACCGGTGTGGCCTCCCGATCCAGTCGTATTCAATTGCTATACATTTGCAAATATTGGGAATTCCGAAATGTCTTTTTGAGGAAATATTCTGAAGGGTCTATACATTGAGAAAATGCCTACAAAAATCAATTTTTTCAAATTTCTCGACCAGAATACTGCCTTCGGCGCGCACTGGAATTCGCGCCGACAATCGAGCGAGACGACAGTTTTTACTTAGTTTTCAATGATAAACGCGGCCAAAAGTCAACGAATGTAGACTCTCGTATGTATCGGCACAGGTTTGCAACCATTTCTTGGTGCCCTCGTGCTAACGCGATACAAAAATGCATTAGGAGAGAACGACGATGGGTAAAACCCGTGCAGGGGAAAGGGGGCGGAGAACCTTATGAAATTAGCGAAGTGGCAAGTGTGGGATAAAAAATGAAAAGGCTGAGGTCCTAAATGCAAAGGCAGTAACATTAGTATGGAAAATAATAAATAACAAAGAATAATGAAAGGCATTCCCGTGTTTCAGTTCTCGTGGCTGTTGTCGGTCAATCTTGGCTGGGAAGGAGGTGTCTACGTTCAAACGTGCGGACATCATTTGCACCTCGATTGCCTGAAGGCGTATCGTCAGTCGTTGCGCACCCAACAGAGACAACAAAGTCTCGCAGTCGACCGCGGTGAATACCTGTGTCCGCTCTGCCGTCAACTGGCAAATTCGGTATTGCCGCTGTCTCCCCAACTCGGCGAGTGCGCGGCTGTGGTCAGGTCGAGGCACACCTCGTCGGTGACGATACTCTCCGAACTCAACAATTTCCTCAAGGAAATACAGCGAAATCCGGTCAGTCAAGGGGTTTCAGAGTTTCGTAGCCACGAGAAAAATCATTATGATTATTTAGCATACTTCGACACACTTAATTTTTTTGGTATAAAAATGACATCGCTTTTCTTCATTAATAATCGATTTTTCATGTGAGAAGTAATGTCCAAGTTTGTCATTTTGCAACGATCTTCGTCATCCAATGTCTTATTTTCCTTGAATTGTTTTTTTCTCCCTGCAGATCTCATCGAACCTGTCCGTGGCTATGGGCAAAGCCATGGAGGAGATGACCGGATGCACGTACATGAAGTACAAGCAAAAAAATTGTACCCCTAGTCACCAAAGCCTTTTCCTCTTCGTAACTTCCGTAGCACGGACCAACTTCGAGGTTGAGCTCGTACAACGTGGCGGAACGCTCTGCGCTCTCCCAGCTACGACGGTTTCACTTACACCCAAAAGGGATTGCATCGGTAATAGCTATTGTTACTACTATTTCTATTATCACCGTTATTATTATTATTACTATAATTATTGATATTAGTATAGTTCTTTATTTCCAATTATACCCTTACAGGTTTTTACACAGTTCCCCCCTCTGTACATTGATACCCTTTTATACGCTTCCTTCTTTTTTGTTAACATTTATCTTTTGTCTTTTTCCTCCTTCTCCCTCTCTCCCTCATTGATGTTCCCTTTTAGTGCCTCTCCCTTGTAGCTTTTTCGTTACTTTTCTAAACCATCTACCACTTCCTCATTGAATTTTTTCTTTTATTTTCCCGCATTCAAGTAGGTGTTCCAAACTTTCTTCTTCGTTTCTACAATGCAGGCACAGAGTATCTGCGTATCCCTTTTTACCTCCTCCTATATTTCCGCTTCTTAACCTGGCCCATGTTTCTTTACTTCCTTCCGCTGTGCCCTTCTCTTCCCAGTACTCTTTCATTTCCATACGGTGTTTTCGATTTTTGTACTCCCTACAATGCGTCGAATTATCAATTTTCTTTCAGTCTTGTATTTCCTGGTCCGTTTTTATTCATAATATAATTATTGCTATGATTTACTTTAATCGTTACGATTATTATTGAATTATAATTTAAGTATTCAATTTACGAGTTATAATTTGTATTTCGGGTTTTCAAGTTAGTTCGATCGATTGAATCTCTTTTTTTTTGCAGTCGCTCTCCTACACGTACTGGCGATGCACGCACGTGTACTCACAAATTGGCCGGTTCATCACACGTGGCAACAGCTGACCGGCCTGCCTTCGGATCCCGCTGCTCCCCTGGCGCTTGCTCCTCACGAGCGCGAAGTTCCTCTTTTGCTCAGAGATCCAACGGCTCTTCTCATGCAATTCATACTCCTGTTGCCTTTGCATCTCGATCAAAGTGAGTTACCGTTCATGTTTTCTCCACGCTACAACAAATTTTATTCGGATCACCGCTCTCACGTGATATTCAGTCGATAGTTTTTTTTGTTATGTGCCGCCTTTAAGGAAACGTCAGATGTTTATTTTTCATTGTTTTAATTGCTTTTCCATCTGTCCAATTTCAGCTTATTTCTCGAGCGTGGTCAAGGTAATATACAATCTGCTGTACTACCAGGTGGTCGTACAAGTGATAAGTACGCTAACACCAGCCGAGAGGAGTAATCTCATCGCTGGAAAATCAAGCAATGAGCGAGCCGCTTCTTCCGAGGCTATTCTTGCCACAGTATTTGAATATCTGAGCGAGAATCGATTTTTCTGGGAGGACACGGTGCCGCGAACTACTGCTCGTTCGCTAGAAGTCGAGGTGAATGTTTTTTCTTTTCTCTTTATTTGAGATATTCCTTTCGCGAAGGGCCGTATTTTGTGCGCGCATAAGCCAGAGCCTTTTTGAATCATTAGTAGATCACAGTGGCGCTTTATAAAAATAAGTTCCAATCATGGTGCGTTCGACTTGGGCGCTCACACGCTTTTAACATTCGTGAGCATCGCTCACGTCGTTCTACTTGACGCTGTACGCGCTTACGGAAGCATTTATGAGGTCACGTGCGACGTCATTACCGCTGCCATATTGTGCTTACAAACACTTCTTCCAGCGAGGTAGGGCAGAAAAGGCGCGAGCATTAAAAGCCCGCTTATTTTCAAAACGAACGCCTCGTGAGCACAATGAACACACTAGTTTCCCAGGTTGCAATTTCCAAATAGTTGTCTAAATGGGTACCAAATGTCCGTTTGGATGTTACCTATAAGCTATCATGTGTCCAACAGTTATCTTTTTGGATGGTTTTCAACTTGAAGGTAACCTCCGGGCGGACATTTGGCCAACTTTTAGCCAACTTTTTGAAAATTGCTACTCAGTTTACCGAGTTCTTTGTGACAATTACTGAAAAATGGCTGGTAACAACTTCACGCAAACTGTTTTCAGTTAAGATATTATTGAATGGACCGTCGGGCAAAAAGTTTGTCCAAAATGGGTGAATCGTCGATTTACAAGTCCAGATTATGTCGTACATGTTTAGCCTTATAAATAGCTAATTTAATAATAAATTGACACTTAGAAATGTTAATTTTCCACTTTTAATAATAAATGAAGTCAAATTCGACGATATTGGCGTGTGCTTTACTGAGCTTTTGTCAGTGACGGTACATCTGTTTCAAATCGTCCAACAAAAAAATTTCTCAATTTTTAAATTTAATTAAAACGTTTAGATCGTCGTATTATTGACAATAATTATACAAAAACTCAATATATATTGAGTTTTCCAATTATTGCTTCTAATTCATCGTTAAAAAAAGCGATGCTCCTCATTATTTTTATTTATTTCTCGACAATTACTCAGTCGATTTATTTGAAACTTAGCATAATCAATCGCTTGATCCTAAATCTTGATGATATAATATTTGCAGAATTTACGGCGACTTAGTTCCATTCGTTTTGCCATCATTCACGTCTGCGGAAGCTGTTTTCCCATAAGCGACTGTGTTAAATTGATATGTTTATAACTACTCAATTATTTACTGAAAAATCCTAAAATAATTAATTATTTTATCAAGAACTATCATTCCTCAAATTTTCAAGAATTCTGGCATTTTTTAAATATCCATTCAGTAATACCTTAATTTGGGGGTCCTATTTCTAATAAAATAACCTTTCCAATATAGTTTTGGATCCAAGGTACGGGATTTCTTTTAAAAGAGATATCCAAGAATTAGGAAAAAAATTCCCAATTCATCCCTTTATCACTACTATCTTCTATTGGACTGTAATATTCATCACTATCAGTTTCATTGTTAAGTATTTCAAATAACTCGTCAATAATTTACAAACCAACAACGGCTTCTACTCCGCCCGCCATCTTGACATTAATAATGCCAACCCGAACGATTCAAATTCTGGAAAGCGTAAGCTCGTTTAAGCGCGCATATTTCGACCCGAACGCGCCACAGGGCCGCTAATAAGCGTGAGCGTTGTAAGCGTGTAAGCACCCAACTCGAACGCACCCTCAATCATTATACCCGACGATGAACTAGAATGAAAGATTTCGCATGAATTTTAAGATTTTAAGATTTAAACATTTTCACATGTTTTCCGAAAAGTCGCGGTTACGAAAATTCCTCTTCTAGTCACGTTTTTCTGAGTTTTATCATTAATATTATCTTTGAATATTCGATGACTCCCTGTTCTTATTGTCGTTGCGGAAACTTCAGAATTGTTTACACCCCTAGCGCAATTTATATCAGACATCTAGAGTTGATTTAATATATAAATTATTCAATCGAAATGTGGCCAGCATGCCATGAAGTGCTGCATAAATTGACCGATTTTTAAACTCGTAATTTTTCGTTAAAACTTTGGTAACTTGGCTTGCAATTTCACCAGTATCCAGGGATGTATCTTTCCTTAATTGTAGACAAAAATCAGTTAATTGTTAAGTATTCGGGTTTGTGAAAGGAATACCTTAAGTCGAAGGGACATAACTCGTGGACTGGCTCTTCATAAAAAAATGACAGACAAGGCACCCGTTAAACCTTTATTATACGTAGATATACAAATAAAAAAGTATACACATAAGCAAGCAACGAAATAGAAAATTCTTGCTCTCTTTATAGTACAGAACAGAGAAAGTTAATGAGAATAACACTAACAGCAATAATAATAATTTCTTGCAGATACAAGCCTTGTGTTTGCCCTTTTTACGTGTCGCCGCTCTGTTGCGTCATCATCTCTACGGTCAACCATTGCCAACCGTGAGAACGCCGCAAACCGAATTCGTGCGTTTGGTATATTATCTCGAGCTCGTCACCGAGGGCATGGATTGGGACTGCTTCAACGCGGCGGTCGCCCTCAATTGGAAGGACGTGGAGAGTGGCGTGAGCGTGCCAGGTTTGTGGTGCGAGCAGCTCGTCGCGTTCTCCAACACCAGCGTCATAGCAGCGAGACGTTTCATCGTTGATCAGCATATATCCTGGCAAGCCCCGAAGCTCCTCAGTCTTCCGCGGGAGTACGAGAAACTCTTCACGTATTATCACGAGCGACAATGTCGCAAGTGTCACTCGGTACCACCGGAAATTAGCATATGCTTGTTGTGCGGTACTATCGTTTGCCTCAAGACTAACTGCTGCAAGCGGCAAAATATTGGTGAAGCCGTACAGGTGAGAAATGCACAGTTACCATAAAGAAAAAAAAAGGAGCGTGTACTTTCTTTTACGTCGATTCAGTCGACGGGGAAGAGTTTACAGAAAATTGAAATTGACAGATAATGTTTTTATATTTGCAGTCGTATGTATATATACGCACACGGCCGTTCGTATTTGTGATACTTAAGAAACTACTGAAAAATATATAGATAATAAAAATACTTAAGAACCCAATCAAGTTTATTCTCGTTTGTTTTTTGCAGCATTCGATCGATTGCGGAGGCGGGACTGCTATCTATCTGGTCGTAACTTCAACATACATAATCGTGATAAGAGGCAAACGAGCCTGTTTGTGGGGTTCGCTGTACTTGGATGACTTCGAGGAAGAGGACAAAGATCTGAAGTAGGTTTAAACGTTGACGTAGCCGGGGCGGGGGGGGGGAGGCCACGCCCCAGCACGACTTTAAATTAATTAAAGTCAAATAATCAATCAATTTTATTGAAGTTTCACCCAAAGAGGCATAGAGAAATAATCTAATAAATCTTGAACTACTGCCATTGTCGTCATTTCGTAATTTGTATAAAAAGTAACTATTTCATTACGTAAATTAAATAGATATTCAATTTGTACAATTACATTAACTGTGGGCGAGAGCAATCAATTCGATTTTCCGGCCGATACACAACCGGAACAATACTGGAAGATCAACATTTACTACCAAGTAATAAATAATATTGTAAATTTAAAACGCCGATTTCAGAATCTAACATTGGCTCATGCAATTGGAGCATTTTTTAAATTGGATGCGAAGAACGGAGAGGAATCCATCAAGAATTATAAATAAATGTTAATAAGAGATAAGTCAGCCTTAGAAGCTAAAGTGTCGGTCATGAAAAACATACTTCAATTTTAAAATGTTAAAATAAGGGCTGAAAATTTAAGAAAGCATATTGAAAAGGAGTATTGCCCTAACATATATACATTTTTCCAAGCAGCAGTAGCTTCCGCAGCCCGTGGAGCTCACTGGGAGTACCCCAGTGAGCTCCGCAGGCTGTGAAAGAAGTTTTTCTGCTATGAGGCGGATATAGATGTCGCTTAGAAGCACAATGCCTCAGTAATGATTCTCTCATATGGCCCTGTTGAACATGAAGAATGATGTTTAAAAAATGCCAACTGAAGAAGGGTTGGGCCGTTTTGCAGAATAAAATAGAAAACTAAAACTTATTTAATTGAGTACCTACGGAAAGTGAAGGTTAAGGTATTCCTTTCGTGGAGACCCGTATTTTGTGGGTGCATAAGCCAGGGCCCTTTGGAATCATGAGTAGATTACAGTGGCGTCTAATTAGAATGAGTTACCATCAATTATTATACCCAACGATCAACTGGAATGAAAAATTTCGTATAAATTTTGTAGATTTAGATATTTGTACATGTTCTCTGAGACGTCGCGGTTACGAAAATTCTTCTGCCGGTCACCTTTTTCTAAACTTTATCATTAATATTTTCTTTAAACGTTCGATGCACCCCTTCTTTCATTAGCCTTGCGGAGTCTTCAAAAATTGAACATACTTATGTTAAAGCAGTTTAGATCAGAGATCTAGAGTTGTTTAGTATATAAATTATCAGACAGAAATGTGGACAGCATGTCATCTCCACGAAATGCTCCATTACTTGGTGATTTTTGAAATCGTAATTTTTTGTCAAATGTTCGGTAACTTGGCCTGAAATTTTTCCAGTATACTGGGATGTATTTTTACTTAATTGTCGATGATAATCAATTAATTGTTAAATATTCGGGTTCGTGAAAGGAATACTTTCAAGGCTGGTAACTGAATAAAAAATGAGTTGATTATTTTTCAAGGTATCGCAAGACACTGATATTAATGTTAACATGAACGTGTGATGAAAGTAACTTCCATATTTCATGTACGTTAGGTTATTACCGACTATCATGTAAATTTTATTTAAAAAAAAAGATGTTTCTGATCAAAACAAGTTTTTGTCAAGCCCCTCTCAGAAAAAAATGCCGGCTACGCCAATGGGTGTAAAATTGCGAAGAAATTCCTTTTCGACAGAATCTCCAAACCTTTCCATCGTAATTGACCAAGAGTTCTATTTATAGCGCGCTACTATTTCCAATATTTGCAATGTGCACTTTTATATCACACAAATGATTATCGTTTTCTGTTTTTTTCCACTCTTTCCAGACGCGGAAAGCCTCTTTACCTGAGTCAGGACAGGTATCAAATGTTGGAGCAACAGTGGTTGGCTCATAGATTCGATCATACGAAAAAGACTTGGGTATGGCATCGCGATGCTCTGTGACCTTTCACGTCAGCGCAGCGTAACATGATCCGCCTATACGAATATGGCCACGATCACGAGAATAACAACGACGATGGTGACGCCCACGAGGAAGACCGCGGGGAAGCAGCCGACTTATTGAATTTGTCGACGGTCATTTAAGAGCGTGGAGCGTAAAAAAAAAGGCTAATACGAAGACGCGAATCAACGACGAGCTACCACGTCGGAATAAAAAAAAAATCGCCGTTGTTGCTCCGATAGTCGGAAGCATAGACGTTATTATTATATTTATTACGAATTCTAAACGATTAATTACCACATAATAATAACAGTAATTTTTTCCTTGGTAGGGCCGTGAGGGTAGACGGGGGGGGGGGGGGGGGGGGGGGGGGGGTACGAAGCGTTACGACAGATATTGAAAGTATTAATATTCGCTGAAGAACTTTGGGAAGGAGGGCTGAATTGTTTCGCAATATAAATATTATTGAAATTCTTTCTTTTTCGATATACGCGCCGCTACGATTTGTTTCGTTTTTTTTTTTCGCTTCAGGACCCGACGAGACGAACAAGAAACACCTACGATACGAGACAGATATCTTTCTTCCCCATTGACCAATGAAATATATATTGAGCCTGGCATTTTTTGCCCATGAGGCCTCAAGACCTTTGACCGTCTCAGCCAAAATTACACGGACGCGCTTGTATTTTACATGATCTCGAGGTAAAAAAAAAATTAACAAGGAGCAATCAGCCGAATAATCTGTGATTATTTTTTCGAATAAACGGGGAGCAGCGGCGGAAACGTTCTCTTTTCGAAAGAAGAGAAAAAGATCCTCACGAGAGGAACTCCCATGTTTTTTTTTAACGATAATTTACGCGTGGATACTCGTTCTTTTCTTGTATTTTTTTTCCCTGAAAAACTCATTTTCATCACCCTTCGCTGTGGTCGGTATTGCCTGTAAATATGTATCAATGTTTCGAAGGTTAAAAAAAACTTAGAAAAGAAAAGAAAAATGAAGAAAAAAAATGCCGCGTATCGTTAGTGAGCCTCGTGTAACAATCTGTATATAGGTAGATTATCTACTACTTATTTTCCTTTTTCTTGAGAAACGCTATTACATGCGATCCAACGCGACTGTTTGAGAGACCGGAATTGCACAATTTGCAAAGGTGATTGAGAATAAGAAAGTATATAAAAATTTAAAAAAAAAAACGAAAACGAACGTAAACGGTGGATAATTAACAATATTTATCATGCGTCGTGTCTAATTGACGAATAAAATGCGATTGTACAAGTATTCCTTCGAAATCCTTCGATACACATCTCCCCACAAACAATTGAATAAAACCGCGCGTAATTAAACGATCAAACTTGTTAGTTTGTCTAAAGCGGTGTATAGAGATGGTTTAATTTTTTGAGCCATATCACACATCGAGAATCCTGTAGCCCAGTTCAAAACGTTCTGTCATAAAAAAAAATTAAATTTTGGGAAGTTTCGAAAAGTACAAACGTTTGTTTGTTCTGAATTTTTGTACAAGGCTTCTTCTGTCCCTGAAAATGAAAACGGAAAGAATTTTTGACGACTAGGCCCTGTTCATCGCCTTCTTCCTTCACTATCTTAAAAAGTTCAAATTGTTTTTCTTCATAAGTACTTCTAATGGAAACGGATAACTTTTGCTGTTAAATTGAAAAATATCAATTTTTGTTTGCATTTATTTGCTTAGCAAAAAAAATCAACCCAACTGAAGGTTTGCGCTTTCCGGACCTTCAACCAATATATCAAGGTCGGTATTTTTAACAAACTAAAACCATAAAAAATTAGAAAATACATCGATCCTATTTGTATAAATATGGTTCTCCATCTCGTTAATCCCATAAAAACTATACCGATACATTTTTTTTTCGTATCAATTGTAATTGCTATGATCGTATTGAATTCCATTTGATTATAATCGCTTTCAGACAGCATCCTCGACGATGCAAAGAATAAATCAGAAAATAAACAATACCGTGAGCGCAGTTAAAATTCGTGGGGAAAATGCCCCTGATTGAGCAATTTCAGCGGAACACGCCTTCACCAAGGACTCGGAATCAATTGTGCCGATGAAAAAATGACGAATCTCCAGTAAATTGTAGCGTTTTATTAATTATATGCTTTTTTTGTTCTTTTTATTACGTTTTTTTTGTATGTTTGTTTTGTTTACGTTGTTTTTATCAAGTCCGTTACAAGTTTTAGCCACAATCAGACTTAAATCGAAAAGTAGAGTAAACACATTCGTCGTATCGTACTAGGAGCCTTTGCTTAGATCGATAAACTATTTTACATTTGTGGGCTGACGAGAAAGGGGGGGCTGCGGTCGTTTTTTTTTATTTATTTTTTTTCACTTGTCAGGCGGATCGAACGCGACTCTCGCAGTAATGTTTTATGATGATTGAGGCAAAAAGAGTGTATGTCCAATGAATCGTGTTTTTACGAACAAACCTTTTTTAAGGACGAGGAAAGGGGAGCGGACAATCTACACGCTATTTAAGGCATGTTTTTTTTTCACATTTTCAATTTTTTTTTCACTTCAAATTCAAGAATGTTCGAAAGAGGAAGGTAAAAGAAAATGTTCATATCTAGTCTACTTAGCTAGCCCATTTGACAAGTTTTTTTTCTCTTTCTTTTTCTCTCGACAAAGGAATGTAAGACGGCTAGATTAATTTTTATACGAGATTTTGTTCTATTACGAACGTACATATGCGCAATTATAGCCTTGTCCATATCTTGTTTTTTTGCTCTTTTGTCGTTTTCTTTTTTATGCTAATCTTCTTATGACTTCTCGTTCCTTTCTTGTATCATACGTTAATCACTTTCACTTTGAAAAATATTGGAAAACAAAAGAAGAAAAAAAACCCAATTGCGAGCCTCTCTTTGTTCTCCTTGAAGAGCTTCAAAAGGTGCCACCTGTCTGTTCTTGATATACCTCGATTACGTCGTCGTTCTCCATCTCCAACTGGAAGCAAACATGTTTTGTCACTCTTCCTTTCGTGGCTAGTTCCAACCTCCCGAATCATCGGGTTTGTTTCTTTTTGTTTTCGAACCAAGAGTAGTTTAAGTTTATCGGAGGAACTTTGATAAATACAAGATGTTTGGATTCTGCCTTGATTCGCCAAAAAAGTAACGATCCTTACAGTTTGACTATATCTTTGTATTTTGATGTTATTCAGAATTGACAAATGTTGCAAATTGGCAAGCATTCCTTTTGAGGTATACAAAATTCTAGAATGATTCGCTTTATCTTATTATAATCATAATAAAAATATCTTATGCACCTAATCACTGCAATTTGTTTCCAAGTGAAACCATTTTGTTTTGTTCTTTCCTTTGGTAAGTGCTTATTTTATGTCTATATTTCATCATATAAGGGTCTCGATTGAACAAAAATCATTTTGAAAAATTTATTATGTAATGATCAGACGGAACTTTGTGAAGAAAACATTAATTTTTTGCAACTTCGAAGGAACGCTATCAAACCAATTTTTTGATGCAATACTTGATAATGGCAGTTATTTTAAATGAAAATTAAGAAAGGCGCATGGTATTTTCAGATGTTATCGTTGAAATAGAATATCGGCGTTCTTCTTACCTGCTTTGGCGTTTCATCGTCATTGATTCTTTTGCCGTCAAAGAGAAACCTGAGCGACGTCATGGGAACACCCTGCAAACGAAGCAACAAATAAAATGATGAACATTTTATATTACAACTGCGTCCACATGACGCACTGGTGAAGCAAAATAATATATGAATTTGGTTTACGGACCACTCTGTCGCTGTAGGATTTTTTGAGTTTGCCCATTTGAGTCGTCATCTTTACCCTAAAGTGAATTTCGTTACTGTCCTGAAAAACGTGGGAAAAAAAAAAATAACGAAAAGAAATAAGCGTCGTCGAGATGACCCATACATGCGTCGTGAAAATGCGAAAATCGAAAGATTTTGCGATTCGCGAAGTTTAACGGAGAAACAGATGAGCGAGAGAGAAAGAGATAGACTGAGGGAAAGGAAAAAAAACGCATGAAAAACTTACGTTTCCAACGACTTTGAGCTTAATGTACTCGGAATTCGCGTCCCCTGGGCCGGCTTCGGGTTTCTGTTCCTACGACATACGAAGGTTATATAGCGGCATCGCTTTTCGCCAAGAAACACGCTTCCGTGGCCCTTTGAAATTTGTCATTGCGCTAAGTAACAAATAATGAATAATCGTTGGAACGAAATTTACCTGATTATCGGACATGATGTATCAATTGATTATAATTATTCGCGACCACGCGCCAGAACGGCAAACCAAACACAAGCAATATGGCGCCACGCTTTTGTCAGTCTCACAGCCTTCTCTATTCTAAAAATACGATTCCCTCTATAACGTCTTTCTTTTTTCACTCCCCCTGCCCCGCCGCCAGCGTCAGAACTAGTGTGTGTCGTGCACGCACGACGCTTAGTTCGCGCGAGAGGACCTCCACTTCCGGTCTTGAGATCGACGTGTGGCGACATCTTGCGGTGTAGCACCTTTTCCGGGCGTCTACTTATTCCTGCGATTTGGTGCGAACGATCTAAAATTGGCCATTAGATTCAATGGGATTTATCAACAACGCTGCCAAAACCCCGTCACAAATATGTGACAGTGAATTTACGATTGCATATTGATCGATATTAGAAAGAATGTGTTTATAACTAACAGATATCCAGTTGTGTTGTGGCTATCGAAATTGAACACTCCGGGATTGAATAGAAAAATCAAAGCAGCGGAACGAAAAGATTCAGCTCAAGAAATACATGTGCCGGTTTTTCTGCAAATTCAGTTGCTGATTTGTCTCTTTTCCATTTCTCGACAAACATTACATTATTATTGCATTTCAAGACTAACTTTCATCAAGTATGTTTACTGCCACTCAAGATTCAAGAGAATTCTTCGTATATTGCTAAATAAAGAATTTAACATGCATACTGCTTTATTCGTGGTATTTTTTTCGGTAAATTTAGTTGCTGATTTGACTTGCACTCTTTCTAACGAGATTCATAAAAACATGGTTCGCACGAAGATTCTATGCAAGATGCTGTAGAACAAATTTAAAATGGTTTTTGTCCCCTCGATACAAAGTCGTTACGAGCACACTACAATATTATTTTATCGTAACGACGACATTTAAATGAATAACGACCAGGAACATTAGCGCAGGGAACCAAAACATCTATTCAAGAAAGCATACATAACCTCAAGACGGGTAACCGAGGGTAGTTTAGATCTACATGTATGTGGACACATTAATAGTTGCTTGAATCGTTTGGATATTTGCATGGAATTATACACGTGTCCTTTCAATCTACACGTAGATCTACTCGCAATCTAAGTTATAAACCTCGTTTCCGATGGATTTTTCAAGAACTTTCCTACGACAGTTTTGATCCTCCCAATTTTGTTACCTTGAATCGTGTATGCGCGCGCGTATGTGTGTGTGTAAATCCAAAATGTATTCTCAAAAAAACCGTATTTATTCAAATTAATATTAAAGTTGTACGCTGTAATTTGTAAGAGTAATATATATTCAAAACGGCAGTTTGTATTACATCAATATATACACATATATATATATATATATATTTAAGTTGAATGCAGCCAATTAACATGCCCTGTATTCATGCGAATGCGATACGAATTTCAAGGGCACATACCCATATACGCGTGTACGTATATGAATGTATAGGCCCGTAAAAACACCTGGAAGATGATGCGATTGTGTTTTTATTTGTATCCTACAAAATGATATTCCATCGTATATTTATCGCTGCATTAGCCATCGTTATTTCTCAATCATCTTGTATTGGTAAAACACGTTAGTCGCGAAGAAAAAATCGTGCAATCATTGGCGTTTCGCGACGAGTGTGCGGTGCAATAATTAGTTACGAATATATCGGCAATTTTGCAGAACCTTCGGACCTCGTTGTTGTCGTTCTCAGTCAACAAGAAGGATATCACGCAGCTCATGCTAATCAGCTAAAAGATGGAATTAGGAATGAAGCTGAAACACTGGACAAGGTTGCAGACAACTTTAATATTATTGTGATTTTTAAAATCAATATTAGTTTATTTATCACCAATTTTTATAATAAATTACAATCATGGTATAAAATTAGAAATAAATACATTTTCGATTATTTTTCATATTGAAGATGCATCGTTTTTATTGTGTATAACAATATACGATATTTCACTGTTGAAAAATATATAAATTGGTTTGTTTCCTCTGAAAACAATATGTCGCAGGTACCACCGAAAGTTGTCCTATCTCATGAATTATCTGTCAATGGAACCTGGACTTTTTTTCCACTGCTTCGCCGACTCAGCGCAAACTTTTCCACATCAAAGTGGTTTTTGTTCTGCCTCGACAATACAGGAATCAGGCTTGGGCGACTAGTGGAAATCTTATCAGCACTGGATGAGCGAAAAGTAGATAAATCATATTTCAGAAAATTGAATTGTATAGAATTCTGAATGTCCTAAGTAGACACATTCTTTTCACATGTTCGCTCTTTTTCTGGCTAGGAAATCTGGGTCAGCCATGCGAATTACGATCAGGCACCTACCATAATTCATCACTTCGCGGATCACTCTAAAAAGTTCAAGTATCCTAATACAGCATCGGGCTTCGCAATGACGAATCCGTTGCTTCAGAGGTAGGCGCTCAAGAATATCATAAACTTTGTCTACTCGACGAAGATTTGCTTTTCGAACAATTGTTAAGGGGAGACACCTGAAAAAAATAGGTTAATTTTGGGAATTATTATCTTAAAAAATATTTGTCCCATTTCATCCAAGTTTGTTTTATTCGGAAGTATAAACATTGAGGCATATTGACAACACTTTTCAGAAAAATGTATTGACTGGGAGCACTCTTATCGTGGTTGGTGTAAGGAATGTCCCTCACTGGCAGTCCCCATGATTTCATGCAGTCGGTTGATCTGAAAAATTATGAAAAGATTCTTAAAATGTATGGAGCCCTTTGCACAGGAGGATTTTTTTTTTTTACTTAATTTCTTTTCTCAAGCCCGAAAGGTTGGAAATTCAAATTGAAAAATGAGTGAAATTTCAATCATGTGCCTTTTTGTGGAAATACATTTTTTTTTAAATTCTATGTTTCAAAGGGCTTTATTCATTCCATTTTAAGAATCTTTTCGTAATTTTTCTTTTGCATCAACTGATGGCATACAATCATAGGAACCGCAGAAAGTGTCAGCAAGGGACATGTTTTATCCAACCACATCAACAGCACTTCCAATCAATATATATTTATGTAAAATGTTGTGAATATCTCAATATTTATATACCTCAATATATAAACACCTTAATCTTTAAATACCCCAATATTCAAATACCTCAATATTCATACTTTCGAATAAAACAGACTTATTTGAAATCGGACAAATGGTTTTTGAGATAAGAATTCCCAAAATTCATCGTTTTTTTCCGCCATCTGCTCAGATGTGAACCCTCAAAAGGAGGAATGTCGGTTAATGAAACGGAACGGCTCATAGGACGAGCGAAAGATTTGAGTTTGAGGGAGGGCCGAGTCAGGACTTTTCCATCGACGCGGCCTACGAATTTGCCAATTTTGTTTTCGACGGAGGCAAGGGAGTTCGCCTCACTCATGTTCCAGAATTCTGCGTGGTTGCCAGCAAGGATTGCGCCACTTATCCAAGATTCTTTCATCCCTGTGTGAGTATGATTAGTGTTTGATGAATTAATTTTAAAAAATGGAAATGCACGTAATGCGAAATGATTGTTAAGCTGCAGCTCTATAATTAACAAAGGGATGAAACAAAGAATAAACATGTCTCTCAAGGAGCTTGATGAATATTCAGTTTCATCACAAATTATCGTATTTCAGAGTGAACCAGTACCGCGAGATAAAATTTTTGTCACGGTAAAAACAACTCGGAAATATCATACGGATAGAATACCGATCATTATGAAAACGTGGATGAAACATGTTCTGCACTATGGATTGTTCAGCAACGAATCTGGTATAGTACTCGTTTTGCCCTAAGTTGAAGAGTTTCGACACTAAAATCGAAATGTTTGTAGACAATTGAAATTTATATCACCAAGAGATTAATTTAGGATGCATGATCTGTGGAAAAATCAATCATCTTTACAACATAGTTTCGAAGATTTTTAATGTTCAAGTTGAACCTTTATCCATTTGGTAATACATATGAAACGTCGTAAACACCAGTTATAGGGCTGTGGGAACAAAAATAATACCGAGATTTGGATAAAAAAAACTGAACAAACGGTGATTATCGTGTTAGGAATATCGTGTTAAGTAATCAAGTAATTTCTCTACTTCGTTCATTAATAATCCTCGAAAAAAGGTAAATTTAGAGCCCGAACGATTTGTTTTTAGACATTAATGAAACCTGTAGGTTAAATGTGGCCACACCACCTTAACTGCTCTGTGAGTGAGCCACTTAAGGTGCGTTCGATTTGAGCGCTTAAGGCCCCTCTACACTACTCGCGAAGTTAATCGAAGTTGGGCGAGGACGAGAGTGTAGAGAGGCACTTCGTGCTTCTTCGCCTCGCTTTGCTTCGCTTCGGGCGACTTCCGATCGGTGTCGGTATTTTGAGCCGAGTCAAAGGACCGAAGTCGCGAACACGAGTTCTCGCGAAGTTAAGCCGCGGGTTCTCGCGAAGTTGAGCGAGTAGTGTGGTGACGCTCCTCGTACTCGGCTAGCTTCGGCGAGAAACTTCGAACGAGTAGTGTAGAGGGGCCTTTAAGGCCCCTCTACACTACTCGCGAAGTTAATCGAAGTTGGGCGAGTCGAGGCGCGACTTCGGTCCTTTGACTCGGCCCCAAAATACCGACACCGATCGGAAGTCGCCCGAAGCGAAGCAAAGCGAGGCGAAGAAGCACGAAGTGCCTCTCTACACTCTCGTCCTCGCCCAACTTCGATTAACTTCGCGAGTAGTGTAGAGGGGCCTTTACACGTTTTCAGCATTCGTGAGCATCGCTCCACGTCGTTCGACTTGACGCTGTGCGCGCTTACGGAAGCATTTATGACGTCACGGGTGACGTTTTCCCGCTGCCATATTGTGCTCACACGAGCGTTAAAAGCGCGCTTATTTTCAAAACAAATGCTTCTTGAGAACAATGAAGACTGGTTTCTCAGGTAGCAATTTCGAAATAGTTGTCTAAATGGGTACCAAATGTCTGTTTGAGAGTGACCTATGAGTTATCATATGTCCAACCGTTATCTTTTTTGATGGTTTTCAACTTCAAGATAACCTTCGGGTCGACATTTAGTACACTTTTAGCCAAATTTTTGAAAATTGCTACTCGGATTACCAGTTCTTCATACGGATTTCTGAAAAACGGCGATAACAGCTTCACGCAAACTTTTCAGTTCATTTGGGGGACTTATTTCTAATAAAATAACTTTTTCAACATAGTTTTGTATCTGAGGTATGGCATTTCTTTAAAAAAAAATGTTCCCAATTCATATCTTTATCACTACTATCTTCTATTAGATCTTAATCTTCATCACTATCGGTTTCATTGTTAATTAATTCGAACAACTCGTTATAAATTTGAAAACCAGTAAAGACTTATACTTTGCCCGCCATCTTGATACTGATAATGCCGACCCGAATGATTAGAGTTCTGGAAAGTTTAAGTTCGTTGAAGCATGCACAGTTCAACCCAAACGTGTCACAGCCCCGCTAATAAGCGTGAGTGCTGTAAGTGTGTACGCGCCCAAGTCGAACGCACCCTTCAGTCAAGCATTAAGGACATGGGTCACACCGACCGAGTGACGATGAGTGCGAGAGAGATAGCAGTAGCGCGAATCTGTAACTCGTTATAATTTGTAGCGACAGTTTTCGTTATCGTTAGCTTGCGACAGCCAATGAGGGGCCCCCTTTCTGCTGTAATCTTCCATGCGATTGGCTGTCGCTAGCTAACGATAACGAAAGCTGTCGCTACCGAGATATAACGAGTCACAGAATCGCGGTACTGTGAAAATGCGAGACTATTCACGTCACTTGACTCGACACGAAAGTTGGTGTCAAAAATCGTAATACTCATGCGTGAGCATCTTCCTAAAGCAACAGCGACACATTCAAAGCTGTATAATAAAACGAGTTACTGCGAAATAGTTTATTCAGAGACATCATCTCGACACCAAATACTTAATAAAAATTAGCAACTAAAAGTTTAAACCGCTGGCAGTAAAGTATAATTATTGGATAATAATGAATAGATTGATGATGATTTTACTTCTGCGGGATCGGGAAAAATCGAATGCTTCGTTTTCTGTAACGTTTGTGATATGAACTTTTATTCTTTTTTAACTTGCTCTTTATCCGAGTAAAAAGGTTACATCTTCGTTGATGCACACGTGCTTTGTTTTCAATCGGTGTGCTAGTATAGCCCTTCTACAGCATCGTGAAAATGTGAGATCACGAGCCGGAAGTTTCTAGTGATATCACATTTTCACCCGACTGATCCGTAAGCACACGGCTCACACGTGCGGTCGGGATAAATCCTACTGCCAAGTTTTCTCCTAGATGGATCACGTTTCGGGCAAACGAAGAGAAAGACGTTGTTCGTCTCTCAACAGAGCGGACGGTGCTCATTTTCTTTTTTCCCAAAATGACAGCTGTCTCGGAGAACACTGGCAATCTGAAAGTCAACTATCTCTCTGGCACTAATGGCCGCTCGGTCGGTGTGACACATGGCCTTAACTGGGATGTCCTACTACACCCGCCGTATTCTCCAGATATTGCTCCTTCCGATTATCACATATTTCGATCGATGATTTATGGCGTGTATGAGCAGAGCTTCCATTCTTATGAGGATACCAAAAATAGGTCGACTCGTGGATAGTCTTTAAAAACGTGTCGTTTTTTCGACGTGGAATCCACCTCTCACCAGAAAGATGGGATAAAATAGTGAATAACGATGGACAATATTTCGAATTATCAATTTGTAATCAGCGTTGCACAATACGGCTGTATTTTTACCAAAAAAATCCCTTCAAATTAATGCACACTGCTTATGATATTATGCAACAATAGTGGCAATAATTATATGAACATGAATACTAGAAACAACAACATCAACAGAGATAATGATAATGTCATTTTTAAAAAAACATTCCATGAAAGTTTTCGCAAAGAACACGCATAATTAATTTTAACGATTCTTAAATCGCAGACGAAAATCTTTCCAACATCCACATAACGCCGCACACGGTTCAAGGCCACTGCGCAAAGACCTACGCTATTCTTAAAACAGCCCATGGAATTCTTGAAGAAAAAAATATGGACTGGTTAATTATAGTGGATGACGATACGATTTTGAGGTAATTATTACGAGAACTGCGATCGAGACGGCAACATTTGCCTCCAGAATTCAAATCTGTGAAGGGTTTGGTTTTTTACAGTCGGTGTTGTAGAAATGTTTCAATACCTAAAGTCGGTAATACGGATGCTTTAGAAGAGATCCGGATTTTTATACTGTATATGTTTATACTTCTGCATCATGTTCGCCCATAGTCTGACAC
Organism: Ophion ventricosus; assembly: GCA_963932345.1. Taxonomy (NCBI): domain Eukaryota; kingdom Metazoa; phylum Arthropoda; class Insecta; order Hymenoptera; family Ichneumonidae; genus Ophion; species Ophion ventricosus. Next base: position 5,247,459 of record OZ010715.1, on the reverse strand, counting down.
GCAGGGCCGAAAACTCTGGCGTTTTTGAATGGTGGGGAGTGTGACCGTAGAGCAACTTAGGCGCTTACAACGAAGGAGTAGTAAGGAGACCGAACTGTACACAAAATGTGGCAGCGATTTCAACATGAAAATGAGGCGATCCGCCGAAAGGAGTAGCCCAATACGGCTGGATCATGGGCAGTATGCTTGGTAGCTGTCCTTGCCTCTTTCACGGAATGACAAGTGAGATTATGACTATGACGTCTCGATGTGATTGGTGTTACGCAAAGGCAAATTTGGGTTATGAAGTTTGAACAGATAACCACGAGCGTTATAAAAAAAATGCTTTTCTACATGAAATGAAGATATTTTCTGGTGATCCCTGGGTATAGGAACCCAAGTAAAGTGTTTGCCACTTAAAAAATAAGATTTATTTATCATATTGATTAGTAAAGTACAAATTACCAAAAAATGATGGTAGTATAGTTTTTAATAAAAAGTTTGTTGAATCGTTTTCAATTGGTACAAAAAATGTGTAAATTAAATGTTGCAAATGTATGTATAAGTACATTTCAAGAAAACAAAACTTGTAATAAATACAAGACACTGATTAGAAAGACTGTTAACCCTAGATCCATACACTGGGGTATACACCCCACAAAAACATGCAAAAATACTCATTTTTTCAATGTTTTTGAACTTTTTGCTCGTTAAATCATTTATTCACCAATGCATGTTTACCAAAATTAAATTCACTATACACTAGTCCCTTTGTTATTAAAAAAAAGTTCACGTATAAACAAACCGTATTACCGCATGTGGGAAGTACTTTACGCTAACGAGAAAGTTGGGGTACAATTGTAAGTTAATGAAAAAATTTACAAAAGTTATATACAATCATCATGTCGACAATTGTCAAAAAAGTGTCCAACATTTCAATCATTTGACACTGGCATTTCATCAACGATTTTCGGAAAAGCAATAAACTGATCCATACTCACAATAGTTATAAATTGCGTAAGTGGCACAATTTCATTCTTAAAATATATTTTAACATGCATGTGCGGTAAGACAGCAACTTTTTTTTTATCACGTTTTTATTTTCTGACGCTGAAATCAGTCTCGATCTTTTGTAGGTCCAAGAAATGCTCATATCCTTTCGTGTAACTCCAGTTCGATGAAGGTAAAATTGACGAGTTCAGTTTCCTTCTGAATTACTTGAAATCAAATTCCGGGCTAGTCTTCTTGAATTTTTGATTCATGTCTGCAACATTAATCCACTATTATTTTGTTACTGTTAGATAATATTTTATTGTTGCAAGTACTGTAACCCTTAATAACTTGAATCCCATACATTTCATTTTTTGCTATGCATTCACTCTTTTCAAGCGTGCGCTTCCATACATTCCATTTCCCTCTGGTTTATTTTACTATTTACTTACTCATGATTTTTGACTTCACAGTCAATCCAAATTTATTCATGGATCTCCAAAAAATAACACAAATAAGTATTTCAATAGTGCTCATAATTTTCAGAACTCATCACCATAACCTCATTAACTCATTTCACTGTTCAAATCCTATCGCCGCTCTCACTCGTACTTCCAGCGAGAAAGACATGGACAGCTGCAATGCATACTGCGCATGAGCCAGCCTTATTGGGCTACTCCGTTCGGTGGATCACCTCATTTTCATACAGAAATCGCTGCCACTTTTGAACCAAGGACCCCACAGAAGTTCGGTCTCCTTACTATTCCTTCGCAGCGCTTACACGCTCACAGCGCTCACGCTTATTAGCGGTGCTGTTCGGGTTGGACCAAGGTCTGACCATACAGGACCATACAGGTCTGGAAATTCGATGAAATTTCGGGTAAATATTCGGAAGTGTCACTCCTGTCAGAATCGAGCTGATTTTTTTTCTGTAGTTCCTTACAGTTAAAAAACATCATATTTAATATTATTATGGCAGCGCATCAACAAAAACAATTACCAAGAGGGTAATTCTATACTTTAGCATCGAGGCCACGAATCGTGGAATCGTGGAGTGCGTAGAACACTGGGGTGGGCGGAGGGCACCTCGGATGGGTGCGTAGAATCGTGGGGTGCGTAGAATGACATTGTTTTTGTTGATGCGCTGCCATAATAATATTAAATATGATGTTTTTTAACTTTAAGAAACCACACAAAAAAAATCAGCTCGATTCTGACAGGAGTGACACTTCCGAATATTTACCAAATTTCGGTGGTGGGGCTGACTCGACTATTGAAGCCGAATTTTTGGTGTCGCTAGTATCGAGGGGTGTTGTTTTGATAGTAAACACATAACCTGCGTATTGTATGATTCCACGTATATGGTTACCACGCAGTGCAGTCATTGGAGTCGTATAAAAAATATAAAAACAATCATTTCCGTGCACTTATATTAAATGTGATGCCGAAATCCTGCGTTGTACCAAAATGCAGTAGGGGTACAAAAGCCTGAAAACCAAACGATCAATATACAAAGTGCCAACAAATAGTGAACGGTTCGAAAAATGGAAAGTCGCGGTTCCCGTCGAGAAATTAAGGTCTTCGCATTGTGTTTGTGAGAAGCATTTTAAAGAACGATACATTCTCCGAAAGTATCGTTGTAAGTTTCAGTTTGTTTCAGATGTAAGTTTCAGTTTTCGCAATTTATACAGTAGGGTTAAATGTATTATCCTTATTAACGAGAATACATTTATCCCTAACCTAAATAACGCGAATGCGTGGCTATTGTTGTCTCTGTTGTCGAGCTTCGGCAAAGGTACCATGTGAATTAACGGAGTTTTCAGGCCTGTAGGTAAGTCCGTGGGTTGAACTGTGCGTGCTTCAACGAGCTTATACTTTCCCGAACTCGATTTGTTCGGGTTGACATTATCCGTATCAAGATGAGGGGCAAAGTATAAGTCTGTTGGTTTTCAAATTGTTTACGAGTTGTTGAAAATAATTGAAAATGGAACCGACAGTGATGAAGATTACGATCTAATAGAAAACATTAGTGATAAAAAGATGAATTGGAAAAAATCTTAAAAGAAATCCCGTACCTCGGATTCAAAACTATGTTGAAGTGGTTATTTTATTAGAAATAGAGCCGCCAAATTACCTGAAACCCGTTTGCGTGCAGCTGTTACCGCCATTTTGCGGAAATTCTCACGAAGAACTGGTAACCCGAGCAGCATTTTTCAAAAAGTTTTCCAAAAGTTGGCTAAAAGTGTACCAATTGTTGAAAACCATTCAAAAAGTGTACCTTCAAGTTGAAAACCATTCAAAAAGATAACTGCTGGACGCATGATAAATTATAGGTAACTGGCAAATTCAATTCCTACGTTAATTAATTTTTTTTCTCATTGTACTGCCTTTCGTATATGTTATTACTTGAATTATTTTTGTTTTCATTACATTTACACTTGCATCGATGAGAATTCGTCCATCTGGACCCCGGTTCACCAAATTTCGCACGATGTATCGTGGCTCGACATGACGTTCGCAAACGTGTTGTAACGTATTTGGGGATTCAATACCGGGAATAACGACCTCCCATTTTCTTCGCAATTCTTAATTTTCCGGAACTTTGAACATTGATAGATATTTACTAGCGTTAAAATTTTTTTTTACAATCCGAGACCACGCACGTGTGAGGCTTTTTTCGATACCTTAGACAGCGCTGTCACGGTGCTGTTATCTATATCTACTAACTGCTAACTGACGGCGCCTCTAGCAGATAAATAAGGAACTATGTTGTTTTTCCTCAGTATCGTGGACGCCCCCCACTACTAAAAAAACCCCGGGGTTTCCAGACCTGGGGGGCGATTCTGTAACGAAAATGTGGTGAAAGAACTAGACGTGAGCAGCTTTCTCGATTCCGTAACTTTCATCATAGTGAAAATGTGTACTATTTCACGGGAGTTCGTTCGACAAGAAATTTCTTGACGAATGGGTGAGATCCGAGAGAGAAAGGCCGAAAATATAGCGAGAGAGAAATAATAGACCGTCGTGACGCGTGTTGGAGACAGTTTGTAAGTTTCAGAGTTTAAATGAAGCAGTGTTTTAGAGTCTTGAGAGTCTTATTCGCACGAATATCTAAAAACTCTACAGCGTGTGAAAAGCTACGTTAAAATGTCCGTCACCCAAACAAACCCAAACCAAGCCGTTACCTGCAGAATTGATTTGCAGGGTAAGTTCTTCCCATAATTCGTCCTGTAATAAGAGATCGAATCATTTATTATTTAACATTTGAAAGAAATAAATTATAGATTTTATATTTATAAAACAAACATAACCCATAAAATCACTTACTAATCTTTTTTTATTTTCTCGATTATACCGCAATCTCCCTCGACCAAAGACTGGGGGGGTATACATAAAATGTATCATTAATTGTTTTTGTTTCTCTGTCATTCATTTTCACCACAAAAAAATTGAACAGATAAAAAACAAATGTCGCCGTCTTTAGAATCTCGTTGACGTTTATATTTTATTTCGACTGGGAAGTTGTTTTTTAGCAAGTATAATCTGAGAGAGCATTTTCTCCTATCACCTCATGTGTAGTGATTTCGTATTTTCACTGCGACCCTATAGAATCGCGTGAGCATATTCACGTGAAATGAAAACGTGAAAAATGAGTGGTCTCACTCACTTCAGTTACAGAATCGACCCCCTGGATGTAAGACCGTGGTCCCACCCATGGGGCTCGCACGGCCTATCCCCTACTGTGTATAAAAATGCTATGATTTTGACCGCTCATTTTAGTTCTACCTCTCCCCGTTGCGCTAGTAGTTATCTTACAATATTCTTATTGCGCATTCGCGAGGTCTGCACGGCGGACATAACGTACAACTAGCGCTGCTAGCGGCAGAGTAGGACACAAAAAAAAGCGATAATTTTGCGTAGCAAAAATATGCACCACTACACGCGCGTATCGCTCACCAACGTACGCCGGCTCATCGGGCGTACCTGATTGGCCCGCCTTAAAAATTAATAATAATTCAGCGGTTGATCTGAGACCTCTATATACTTATATCAGTCGACTTAGAATTTCACCCCCATCTCCTCATTTCAGGGACTACATTCAGTTCTCCAACACCCTGTATGTTTATAGCAGAAGAACTAGAGCACTTTTTCAAATTTATTTAGCAATAATATTTCAAGGAAATTATTATTTTGTCATAAATAATTAGATTTCCTATACGTACCTTCATGAGTCTTGACTAACATGCGTATACTGTATGCTTACATAATTAAGTACTTACGTTACTACGTTACTATTTAAGGCCATGTGTCACACGTCCAGTCGGTAAAAATCCTACTGCCAAGTTTTCTCCTAGACGGAACATATTTCGGACAAAAGAAGAGAAAGCCGTTGTTCGTCGTTCAACAGAGCGGAACGTGTTTCTTTTCTTTTTTCCCAAAAATGAACCGTTTCAGAAATCCTTGGGAATCTGCAAATCAGCTATCTCTCTCGCACTCATGGCCGCTCGGTCGGTGTGACACTTGGCCTTAAATATGAAGTATATTTTCACTTGAAGGAAATTCATATATTCTAAATCACATGATTCACAAATGATTTGAACAGAACTACATGAAATCTTAGAAATGCGAAGAACAACAAAATTAAGCTTTCGTATCGACTCACCACCCCGACAACCTGTCCAGCAGGACTTAAGAATCGCCGTTGCCAAATAATTTCATCCTTCTTAAAGTGTTTTTCACACACTGCTCTTCCTGCTTTTACAGTAGCATAATTTATAGGCTTTACAGCATCTTTCTATAAACTTGTGATGCTAAGATTGCTAGGTACGGTAAAAAAATGCACTTTATTTGGACAAGAAGGATACCCTGGGGTGCAACCGTTTACAATATACGAGGTGGGCATTATTGAATGAGTAAGGCAGTAGTCTCGCCAGTCACGTTGAAAAATTTGTTCTCCGCTCAATCGATGAAAGCTTCGAAAAATTGCGAAATATTCTTACAATGTAGGTTGTACATCTTATCGGGATGTAAAAACTTATAAAGTAATGATGAAAACGTTTAATGTAATGTTTACCCAACCCTCACCATTTGTATCAGACAATCCATTCCGGCTACTAATACGTAGATACTCTGCGTATACGGATATGCACACACTACTGCAATCTAGTTCTAGTCTGCTGCAGTCGCCTCGAGACGCTAGCGTCTCCAAACATGGCTTAATTTAAATCGCTATATCTCTGAAATGAGACGGTTAAAATTCGAGATTTTTTTAAACCCACTTCGCCATATGTTCCTCTGTGATTGAGAATAAAAAAAAATCTGTAGAAAAGTTTCGAAGTTATTGCGTGAAACGTGAAATTTTCCACTGCTCCCCATAAGAACACGTGGAAAACCATGAAATCATTAATTGCCAATATCTTGAAAACGGAACGGTGAATCCTTCTGAAATTTTGCAGATAATCATTTAATAGTGTCCTGAATGAGTCCTCAAAATTAAAATAAAATCTATAGAAAAACGCCTTGGCGAGACTACTACCTTAACACTTTTAATTATACAAAAACAGTAAAAACGAACTATCAACCTCCAAAAGCTCCAAATTTCGAAATTCGAAATGTGCACCTTGCGCTTCCGGTCGTCGCAGAACAATAATATTAGGTGATAAGTAGCGCTACGTACTGGTCAGAGGTAGAATTCAGAAATCTGGACAAAACGCATAGCGTTTTAATGCATAGGATTAGTGCGGTGGTTCACCCTCTGGTTCGACCCAAATTAAGCAGTTTCGACACCAAAAACAAGAGAAATTAATTTAGGATGCATTAACTGTTAAAAATCAGTTGGTTTTACATTTCGGAGATTTTTAATGTTCAAGGTGAACCTTCAACCGTTTGGATGTAATCTTTATACATCACACCTCGTAAACACCAGTTATAGGGCTGTAGGGATAAAAATAATACCGAGATTTAGATTAAAAACTGAGCAAACCGTGATTATAGTGTTAAAAAATCAAGTGGGTTCTCTACTTCGTTCATTAATAATACTCGAAAAAGATGTAAATTTTGAGCTCGAGCGGTTTGTTTTCGGACATTAAGGCCACACCGACCGAGCGGCCATAAGTGCGAGAAAGATAGCTGATTTGCAGATTCCCAGTGTTGTCTGAGACGGTTGATATTTCGAAAAAAAAAGAAAAGAAACACCTTCCGCTCCGTTAAACGACGAACAACATCTTTCTCTTTGTTCGCCCGAAATGTGATCCGTTTAGGCGTAAACTTGGCCGTATGATTTTTACCGACCGGTCTGACCCATGTACTTAACGAAACTTGCATGTTAAACGTGGCGACACCGCGTTAACTAGCTCTGTCGAGTGAGCCACCCGCAATCAAGCATCAACTGGTCGGTATTTTAAAATCGACGGATGTTTAGAACCTATACATATTATTACAGCATTTGAACTTTATAATAAAATGTATTTATTCGTCTGCTCGACATTTTGAACGTTTACTCGACTTTGCCGAATCAAAAACTCTTTTTTCTTGAATATAATTGCACAATATTTATATTTAATGGCAAAAATGATAAGTTTTAATATAATTTCCCGGCTTGGAAATATTTCTCAACAATATTATGAGTTGGACATTGCCCAATAATAATTTATTTTTACATGAAATTTTATTCGCAAGAAGTTAGCAACCTGTCGAAAACTCATATTTTCATTCCCACTCTTGCAGCTAAAGAACGGTATAGAAACTTCTTAATATACATATTGTTATTTCTTTCAGCATGGCGCGCTTGGCGCGCCTGCTCACTTGTTACAATCCATCGGATTTGATCTGTCTGGGCGAGCGTTACGGATTTCGCGTGCGCAACAGTGCGAGCTTTGGCTATGATTATTTGACCGGTGGAGCTGGTATCGCAGTCTCGAAGGCGCTCGTAAAAAAAATCGTCGAGACGAGAGCGTGCGATTGTCCGTCGCCGAACGCCCCGGACGACATGTATCTCTTCGGTTATTGTCTCAATTTCATCGGCTCGCAACCGGTCCATACGCCAACTTTTCATCAAGTGAGCATTTTTTAAATACCTTAAAAATAATCATGAACGTTTACTATATGTTTTTTTTTATTTTTGGGAATGTTCTTTTTTTCACAGGCTCGACCTTTGGACTACGCGACGGCTTATTTGGCATCGCAAGAGCCCGTGTCCTTCCACAAATTCTGGATGATCGATCCTTACGAGGTCTATGACAGATGGTTCGCCGAGGTTGACGACGATGCTCTAAGTCCTCCCAAAAATATTCTCCACACGGAATTGTAGTTGGAACTATCTTTCTTTGTGGATCTTGCTAAAAAGAAGTTGTTTCATTCCATATCGAGGTGCACTTCCGCTCGATGTATTTTTTCGTTTCGAAATGCTGAAAAAAAGTATTTGAAAAAAAGGCAACGTTAATTTGTCACTCTTTTTTTATGGTCTTGATTGAAACAACGATTGAAATTTTTTTAAATATTATGTTTCCCGCTCGCAACGATACTGCATCTGCGAATGCGCGGCTATTGTTATATCTATCGCACACAACACCCCTTGATTACAGCGACGCTAGCGTCGAGCTTCGGCAAAGAAACCATGTGATCTAACGGAGTTTCCAAACCTGTGTGTAAGACCGTGGTCAGCACTCCACAAGATTTTTTCATTCTAAATTTGTATCTTTATAAATTATGAATCGAGCAAAATTAAAATTTATTTCTGTTATATACATGTATTAATATAATTTCAGACGTCCCTTGTAAAAAGTATGCTTTAAAAATAGAGTTATTCCTTCCCGCAATCTACCAGTGACTCCCATAACCTTAAAAAACTAAACTCATCTAAAAAAAACTAAAAAGAGCTAACAAAGTCAAAAAAAAGAACGAAAATAAATCATTCTCTGCAGTAGCATCTTTACAATCCACCATGGAGGTAAATCCATTAGTCCACTCATAGCAAATCAAGAGCGAAGTAATTGTTTGTGTTTGAGGCTATACTTTGACGACTTTGACCAGCCATATTGAAATATCGCTGCGCCACCTGTAGGACGTGAAAATCGCGAATAGTTCAAGTCATGATCTTACAGGTTTGAAAACACAGTTAGTTCGCATGGTTTTTTGCCGAAGCTCGACGCTTGCTGCGTCGCTGCAATCGGGGGGTGTTGTGTGCGACAGAGACAACAATAGCCATGCATTCGCGTCAGGGGGCTGGCACGGCCTATCACCTACTGGGTATGAAAATGCTATGATTTTTGACCGCTTATTGTAATTCTCCCTGTGGCGCTAGTAGTTGTCTTACAACAATCCTATTGCGCGAGCGCGAGGCCCGCACGACGTACACAACCACCATTTTGACTTTTGGAGGTTTAACCGCGGTCAGGGGGGTGGCACGGCCTATCCCCTACTGTGTAAAAAAATGCTATGCTTTCTGACCGCTTATTTTAATTCTAGCTGTGGCGCTAGTAGTTGCCTTACAATATTCCTATTGCGCGGGCGCAAGATCCGCACAACGTACAAAACCACCATTTTGACTTTTGGAGGTTAAACCGCGGTGCGGAATTGATGAAATTGTTCGTAACCGTGCACTAATGCCGTGTATTGTGCCCGGTTGTACCTCAGGGTACCCGAAAAATATTGAAAAGGTGCATTTTTTCAACGTACCAGCCGATACTGGCATTCAAAGACTATGGAATGAGGCTATAAATAATGACAATGTGAAAGCTGGACGAGTATTCAAACATAAATATGTCAGTACACAACCATGGAGGTACGTATGGACAATTTATTGTCAAATATTTTATCGGATTTATCGCCAAATAATCGGTTCTTGAAAATATTATTAGTGAATAAGTTTTCAAACGTGTTTCAGTTCTCGTTTTATGAGCATACGATGAAAGCTGGAGCTCTATTTTTAAATTGAGTAATGACCTTTTGAGAAATTTATAATTTGGTACCAAACAGTTTCGTTATCATGATTGTTTGTTGTCACGATCATTAGTCAATAGACTAATAGTCAATCGAGAATTAATGAATAATAGATAAATTAATAAAACAATAATGATAGCATAATAAATGGTGTGTGTATATATTTATACCATATAACACCATCAACAGTATCAATGCATATGATGGTGTTATATAGGTATTGCTCGATTATATGTTTACGTGTGTAGATATACATAGCCATTGCGCGCGCATCAGCTTTGTAAGGGTACAATTAGCGCTGCGAGTGGCAGAGTCGGACACTAAAAAAAGCGGTCATTTTGCGTAACAAAAATATCAATCCGTGCCAACCCCCTATTCGCGTTATAGCCTAACCTATATAACAACGATAATATATTTAACCCCACTGCATAAATTACGAAATCTGAAACTTACCTCTGCAATAACTTTCCCATTCGCGGCATGTTTGGCGTACTTTCGGAGAATGTGTCGTTCTTCAAAATGCTCCTCACAAACACAATGCGAAGGTGTTAATTTCTCGACGGGAACCGCAGCTTTTCACTATTCGAATTGTTGACTATTCGTTGGCACTTTGAATACTAACCGTTTAACTTTCAGGCTTTTGTAGCCCGTATTGCACTACCGTACAACGCCGGACATCGGCATCACATTTAATATAAGCGCACCGAAACGATTGTTGATTATATCTTTTATAGGATTCGACTCACTACAGTACGTGGTAACCATATACGTGGAATTATACAATACGCAGGTTATGTGTTCACTATCAAAACAACACCCCTCGATACTAGCGACACCAAACATTTAGCTTCGATAGTCGAGTCACCCCCTCCACCGAAATTCATCGAGTTTCCAGATCTGCATGTAAGACCGTGCTCTCGCCAATTCTCTAACCACGATTTCGAAAACGTGCAGACGACACACCGCATACAATACGAGAAACAAACGTTCGTTTGTCAAGCCCGGCTTCGTGTAACGAACAAAACAATAATGGTCCGTTACATGATGTACATGTCTTACATCGGGAGCCGCTACAGGTACAAATGATTATTATCGAGAGTGCTACGATTAAATTCGTATAACAATAGTCGAGAAACGTTCCGCCGGAGAACAAATCATCAATTTTAGGTTAGTTCCCGCTATTTTCTCATCCATTTATTCTTTTAATCTAGTAAAAAAAAAGTAGATAAATATTTCCGAAGGAACCAAAAGAGAGTGGCAGTTTTGTTTCGAAATTTTCGCCGACTGCGATAGGATAGACAACAGTATAGTATAGTTCTTTATTTTCAAGTATAACTTTGTGGGTTTTCACCGAGTTCTCCCCTCTGTACATTGATACCCTTTTACACTATCCTTTCTTTTCTGTTAACATTTATCTTTCGTCCTTTTACTCTGTTATGCTTCCCTTCTTACCATGTATTTGAAGACTCACATACTCGCACAATTCTCTGATCAGTTTTCCTTTCGTTCCTTTATTCATTTTTCCTTTTAGTGCCTCTCTTGTAGCTTCTTTGTCACTTTTCCAAACCATCTACCACTTCCTTATACATTTTTTGTTTTACTTATCCACATTCAAGTATATGTTCCAAACTTTCTTTGTTTTTTACAACACTGGCATAGCGTATCTGTGTTTTGCTTTTTATCTACTTTTCCTATATTTCCATATCTTAACCTAGCCTATGTTTCTTTAGTTCTTTCCCCTATGCCTTTCTCTTCTCAGTACTATTGTATTTTTATATATTGTTTTCGATATTTGTACTCCCTATGATACGTCGAATTGACAATTTTGTTCCAGTCTTATTATATAGCCTGGTTCGTTTCGATTCGTCTAGCTTCTACAATTATTTTTCTTACTTCCTCGATATCTACATCTCTTATCCTTTGCCATATTGCGCTCACTTCTACCTCCTCCATGGCTCCGATAAGATGGAGAACATTATTTTGTTTTAAATCTTGACGCTGCTGCAAACTCAGGATTTTTTGCATTCTTACAGAGGTATCGTTTTTGCATCTTTACAGAGGTGCCCAAAAACAGATAGTTTGTGAAAAACTAATAGATCCCGATTCCATTCAGGGTGCAGTAGAGGCCAGTTTATTAACTCTGGTCCCGTACAGTACCTGTAGGCCGTCATTGACTCTTTCGAGCAGGTAAGCCTCTGAGATAGATATTTTTGCCCTCTTGTAAGGCCATGAATATCGCCGCTGGGCCATCGACCTACAATCGTAGTAGACTGTATTTCCTATAATGTTGGTGTCGCATCATAAATAATTTGTTTTCCATTTGAAAATGATGTAGAATAAAATAGACGGCAGCTAACAGAAAAATGTGAATTGCAGAACGGACTCTGGCGTTCATGCCTTATGCTCTACGGCCCATGTCGAGTTGGTAAACGAATACGATGCCATTTACGACACTGAGTCGGTACTCCAACAAATAAACCGTTTCTTGACCCGAAGTGGCCACGAAATCAGGTACAGTGACCGCATTTATACGCTTTTATCTGTACATATAAAACAGTCCAGTGACTGACCGACTGATTGAATGACTGACATAGACCACGCACCGCCTAAACTGCTGAAGATAGAAACACGAAATTGAGAAGAAATATTCCTTAGAAGGTGCATTTTCCTTCTAAGGAAAATCATTTTTTAAGGGGATATGGGGTGTATAAAAGGTTTGTCCGAACAATTGTATTTCTTGCGTGTATCGATTTGAAACTTGGTATAAATAATCTCCAAAACAAATAATCAAACGCATATCTTAGGACTTTTTAAAGCCACCCCTAATTAGGGGTGCAACGGCGTGTTGAATTTTGTATGGGAAAATCGAATTCCTTGCTTTTATCTCAATGAAATTCGGAAAATATGTTCCTTGAAGGACGTAGAGGTGCACTAAGAAAGGATTTTTCGAAAATCAATTCCTAAAAGGATGAAATGGGATATTCATCCTTTTAGGATGGGAGGATGAAACTCGGTATAAATATTCTTCAAAATAAATAATTGAACGAATATTTTAGGTTTTTTAAAACAACCCCTAATAATGAGTGCAACTGGTAATGAAGTTCTTATTAGCCAAATTCCACGCGGGTGGAAGTTACTTATTTATACATCAAACTTCTCTGGCTTTGGCACATTCCGCTTGTATGAAATGTGATGAAGTTCCATGTCTGCATTTTTCACGTATACATTTTGTGCGCCTATACATTTTGAATATTGTTCCCCAGCCTCCGTTTCGGAGTCCGTTGTTTTCTTAATTACTCGTTAATCAGTGGTCTGTGACACAAAAAACAGATAAGTGTAAAACAATTTTGACAAGCTGTATCATAATTTTTTCCACTGTAAAACTCTTGGATCGTACTATGTATGTATGTACTTAAGTGTGATAACATATGTCTTATTGAAATGAACATGTCTGTTATTTATTAATTTAAAACGTCAAAGCTTTGATATTACAAATGAGCATTAAATAAAAACTCTAAACGAAAAATAAAAAAGCCTCATTACTTCATTCATAACTACCAATCAAATGTTCATTTGGAAAACCAAGCTTTAGCATGATAGAGGTACGGCTATTAAAAAACATCGCGAATTGTGCAGCAATCACCATTTTCAAATGCTAAAGAGTTTGATTTACATACTGCATTTCACTTCTACATTATTCTCAGTTATACGTCATACTTGCTGTACCCTTTGGAAAATGTATAACTAAAGTTTTACTGTACATTTTTTCTCAAGCTCTTGTAACGATCCGCACAAAAGATTTTCCAACCTTTCTTTTTGTTCCCCTTTCGTTGATTCGCTCTTTTGGTTTTTCAGAGTAACATCGTTCTTTCCGGTAAAAAGTACCTTTCACGTGAGATACGCGGTACAGTCCAGAACATACATGTACAGGCTCATGTGCCCGAAGCAAGATACCGAGGTCAAACTACCCATAGCAGAATTGGGACGTGCGTGGAATGTGAAGTAATCTTTTCTTCCACTCGTTTACGACCATCTCACTGGCATAATGTTTTTCACATATTTTGATGAAGCATTTCAAGAATTTGGAGTACTACTCATTGGCGTAGCCAGCATTTTTTTCTGGGCGGGGCCTAGAAGGGGCCTGACAACAACTGGTTTTGATCACAATCATATTTTTTTTTCTAATTAAAATTTACATGATAGTCGGTAATCACGTAATACATATGAAATATGAAACTCACCTTAATCACACGTTCACGTTAACATTGATATCAAACTCTTGCAATATCTTAAACAATGATCAACTAATTTTTCATCATTCGCCAATCTAGTTACCAGTCTTTCAACTTCACACCCAACTTCGCTCCAACTTCAACTTCGCTTCAACTTCGCTCAATTAAATGAGCCTCAATTTTCTATTTTTTCTGCAAGTCGGCTTAAAACTTTTTCAGTTGGATTTTTTTTAACAATGTCAATTCTCTATGATCAGCAGTGACATATGAGAGAATCGTTCCTGAAGCATTGTGCTTCAAAGCCACATTTTTATTCGCCTCGTGGCAGAAAACTTCTCTCACAGCCGGTGAAGCTCACTGGAAGTACTATGGCTGCTTGGAAACGTTTATATAAGTTAGAGCAGTACTCCTTTTTAATATGCTTTCTTAAATTTTCAGCATCTATTTTACCATTTTTAAATTGAAGTATGTTTTTCATGACCATCGCTTCGGCCTCTAAAGCCGATGTATACATTATTAAGATTTTTCTATAATTATTGATGAAATCCTCTCCGTTGTTTATATCCGGTTTAAAAAATGCATCAATTGCGTAAGCTAAGAGTAAATTCTCAGATCGGCGTTTCAGATTTGCAATGATATTATCTACTATTTGGTAGTAAATGTTGTTCTGCCAGTATTTTTTTGGTTGTCTATCGGCCGGCGAATATAATTTATTGCTTTTGCCCATAGTTAACTTAATTATGAAAATTGAATATCTATTTCATTTACGTAATGAAATAGTTACTTCTTATACAAATTACAAAATTACAATAAAGGCAATAATTCAAGTTTTATGACATTACTTCTTCATCTCTGCTTGGGTAAAACTTAAATTAATCGGTTATTTGACTTTAATTATTTTTATACATTTTTTAGGGGGGGGGCTTGCCCACCCCTGTCCCTCCCTGGCTACGCCAATGGTACTGATTTCCAAAAACATTTACAAAATGCACGTTGAAAAAAGTCCTAACACTGAATGGAACAATTCGCTCGTTCGTTCATCATTGCTATTCTCTCGATGCTTTGCGAAAGAAAACTTCTGTCTGTGGCAAACTGTTTAACCGGTTTATCGCTTACAGCGAATCGAAATTTGACATAGAGAAGGTTAAAGCGGCCACGAGGTTGTTCATGGGTGTTAAGAACTTTATGACATACGCGGGTAAGAACAAAGAGTCTCGCGAGCCGCGATACGTGAGGCACTTGAACGAGTTGAGGATCGAGGATGGTGAGCCTCTGATGTCGATCGATCCCCTGGCAAAAAACTTTCATTACTGGAACGTTATCTGTAGCTCCAGATCGTTTCTTTACAATCAGGTAACGCAGACACAAATACATCAAATTTTCCTGATAACTGATTTTACAAATACCACATGAATTTAGAATGACATTACTATTGTTTGTATCGCTTAAATAAAAAGCAATAAAACAATTGGTAAAACCACACCGGAATCCGGAATTTACAATGTTATTTGGTGCATACATGAATTTTGCTTCATTTTTGTTCTAGACATACGTTTGATTACGTTTCCGCAGAGAAAATGTATACTAAAAAAACAATAATAGTAAATTATTACTATCATTTTTTTTAGTAAACATTTTATCTGCTTGAATATCAGCAAAAAAATATCTAGCAAAAAATGAAGCAAAATTCACCGACGGATCAAATAACATTGTCAACTCAGATGTGGTTTTATAAATTATTTGACATTTTTTTATCAGAACAAATGTAATCATCATTATCATTATATTATTATTCGGTTTATTGTTATTACTATTATGATTATTACTCAAAGTTTATTGTTATTACTATTATGATTATTACTCAAAGTATTATTCATATTGAGAAATTAAAAACAGGTTCGTCGTATCGTGGCAGCTCTGGCTGGAATCGGATATGGACTGCTTACAGAAAAAGACGTCAATATAATGTTTCATGTCCCATCTCCCCAGAATTGGTCAACAAAAATACCAGTTGCACCACCACACGGTTTATACCTCAAAGAAGTAACGTACGATCCCGTGGAATTGGCTGTCAGCCGAATACGTTAGTAGTTTACATTTATTGAAACTTTATCTTTTTTAGTTTCAAATAAATTAAATAAATCACTTGGTAATGAATAATTGACCGAAGTTCGAGGTTCGTTCTGCTTCACTATTCCAATCGAGCATTGATTTTTTTACGACCTCCCAAGGACTTGCGTGAATTCGCGAAAAAGAATTCCAATGAGTCAGTTCTCGATCAACTTGATGTTCTGTCATTTTCGGGGTTTTGTTAATTTGGAAAGGAATTCGATACGAAATTGTAATTAATCAAAGAGTAGGGTTTGTCCGTTGTGAAAAACGTGTATCATTATTTCCCTCGAGGTTACAGGCGAAAAGATTGTACGTTCCTCAATACGTCATGGATCTCCGCAGTCAGATAGAGGCGCGCAAGAAATCGTTGAAGGCGACGAAAACCCTTTTAACGAGGGAAACGGGCGAGAGATACGAAATTTTCGGGGGCGTTGAGCGTAAGCTTAACGAGAAACGTGTACCCTTCGTGGTAGATGATAAACCGGATATGCAAATCGCTCAAATAACGAAAGGTTTATTCTTGAGCTCGCAGGATCCAGCAACGTGCGCGGAAACCCTCAAAATTCATGGTATTCGTCACGTACTCAGTCTCGGTGTCAGAATTGCACTCAAACACGAAGGGATCGATTACTATTACGTGGATTTCCTCGATTTACCGGAATTCGATATTGCCGCAGTTCTCGAGGAGTCTTTTCGTATAATAGACAATTGTACAAAGGACAATATATTGGTGCACTGTAATGCGGGTGTATCGCGCTCGGCGACCGTCGTTATTGGTTATTTGATGACCTTTGACGGATTGAATTACGAGGACGCACACGCGAAGGTGAAATGCCAGAGAAAGTGCGTCAGACCGAATGATGGCTTTGTTAGACAATTGAAGGAATTCGAGATTTTAAAGGAATAGGATACCCGCAGCCATTTTTCTTGTGACTGCGTCGACAAAGAGGGCTTAAAATCCAAGCCAATCACGAATTTACTGACGAATCGCGCTCTCAGTTTTATATTCCTTTGTTTACGTTTATCGACACGGATTCAAAAAAAAAATTTGAAATGAAAAAAATGTAACGGATCGGTAAATTATACTCTCAGACTATTTCTCTTTAACCCCAGAACGCATGTATTATGTTTCTACCTTCTAACTCATGACTGGGACAGAAACCCACCCGACGCACTTCTTGTAGGCACCGCGTCGCAAATTCGATTTTATTAAAATTTATTTAGTAAAAAACCCGTTTGATCCCGACAAAGGCAAAAATTCAGCGAAAATTGAATTTTTTAAACAACAAGTTATATTTTTCTTTCTAATTAACAGATCCTCAAATATCGTATGGCGATTTAAAGAAGAAACATTGAGCTTATAAAAAAAATTTGTTGAATTATATTCCGTTCAAAGAGTATATTTATATTAGGATATGGAAATGGGGAAAATACGGAAGTCAATGGAAATGCTACACAGGGTTTTGTCTTATACATTTGACTTTGTTTCTTAGGTAAATAGAAAGTCATCTATATTTATTAATTTTTTTCTATTACCTTCTATGCATGTAAAACAGTTTCGTGACTGACTGACTGACATATAGACAACGCACAGCCTAAACCGCTGAAGATAGAAAAATGAAATTTGGAAGATATGTTCCTTCGAAGGTGTAGAGTGTACTAAGAAAGATTTTTTCGAAAATCAAATGCAAATAGGGTGTGAAAGTTTGTACGGAAAATTGTATTCCTTGCGTGTATCAACTTGAAACTTGGTATAAAAATTCTTCAAAACAAATAACAAGACGTATTTTAGGATTTTTTCAAACAACCCCTAATTAGGGATGCAATGTGGTGTTGAAGTTTGTATGGAAAAGTCGATTTCCCTGCGTTTTATCTCAATAAAGTTCGGACGATACGTTCTTTAAAGGGTATAGAGATGCACCAAAAATGGGTTAGCTTCTCGCGTTGTCAACTATACAGGGTGAGGCACATAAAGTGTTCCAGAGCAATAGCACTCAAACTATTGATCATATCCAAAAATGTTTCAGACAAAAGTTTCAGTGTTCGAGAAGGCCGTCATACTGGACCACCCTATATTTTTAGGGTTCCACTTTTTTAAATGGAACCATGTATTTTTTTTCGATGACATTATTACCGATTGTAAGACGAATTCAGCGACCTACGACACAAGGTCATTCTAGTCTCGCAAAGTATGAAAATAGTCGAAAAATCGAAAAATATCGGATTAATCACTTTCAAAGGATCCACTAACCTTGGTTTGGGTCTACCTACAGAAGATGCTCGAAGTGATGACCCTCGATTTGTAAGCACTTGTTTGATCGATGTTTTCATTTCTTACGATACCAATGTTTCTTATCGGCAGCAAGTACGCATTTTCTGTTGACATATCAGTTAATCACGCATTACCTTTTAATGTGAGTACATTGGATCGCGAAAATGAACGATTGTCAAGAATCTTTTGATATGTTGATGGTGCTGGGGGAATGCCGTAAACATTACAGAAACGCCCAAAATTTGTATGCGGCTCGTTATCCGGAAAGGCAACAAAAATCGTACATGGCTTTTAAGCGATTAGCTGACCGTTTCTGTCGCTTCGGTACAATGAAACAAACATGAGTCAAACGTCGACCGATTGTTAATGAAAATAATGCGGCTGCTATCTTAGCTTTTGCTGCACTAAATCCACATGCGAGCAGCCGGCAAATGGAAAGAGAGAGTGGAATTAGTCAGCGATCTGTATTAAGAATCTTACATCAACACAAGTTCCATCCGTATCGTATGTCATTACATCAGGATTTGTACGGCAATGATTTCCTAAATCGCGTCGATTTCTGTAACTGGATTTGTAGAAAAATGCGCACAGATGTCTCATTTTTTAGTCGTGTGCTTTTTTCTGACGAATCTAACTTCACAAATACGGGAAATGTGAATAGGCATAACATGTATTATTGGGCAAATGAGAATCCTCGATGGATGAGAACTACCATTTCAACATCCGTGGTCCGTTAATTGGCGGCGATCACGTCATTGGTCCATATTTTTTTGAAGGTCGCTTGACTGGGCAAGTTTACGCAAACTTTCTGCAAAACGTACTGCCTCAATTACTGGAAGACGTGCCCTTGCATGTTCGCATGAACATGTGGATGCAACGCGACGGTGCACCACCCCATTATGCTCTGTGTTCAAGACAAGTGATGAATGAGATTTTTCTTGAAAAGTGGATAGAACGAGGCGGCCCTGTAGCTTGGCCACCTCGTTCGCCAGATCTAATATCACCAAATTACTTTTTATGGGGTTTTGTCAAAGAACGCGTAATGGCGGTAGCACCTACCACGCCTGACGACATGAAAGAAAGAATACGCCGAGCATGTACCGAAATTACACCACAAATGTTGGCTGAAGTTAAACGGTCTTTTCATCAGCGAATTAACAAGTGCTTACAAGTCGAGGGTCATCACTTCGAGCATCTTCTGTAGGTAGACCCAAACCAAGGTTAGGGGATCATTTGAAAGTGGTTATTCCGATATTTTTCGACTATTTTCATACTTTGCGTGACTAGAATGACCTTGTGTCGTAGGTTGCTGAATTCGTCTTAAAATCGGTAATAATGTCATCGAAAAAAAATACATGGTTCCATTTTAAAAAGTGGAGTTGACCTTGACGTAGCTTCAGCGCCTCCACTGATACAAAAATAGGGTGGTCCAGTATAACGGCCTTCGCGAACACTGAAACTTTTGTCTGACACATTTTTGGATATGATCAATAGTTTGAGTGCTATTGCTCTGTTACACTTTATGTGCCTATTCTAGGATTGTTTTTATAACAACCCCTAATAAAGGGTGCAACTGTTAATGACGTTTTTATGGGCCAAATTTCACGCAGGCGAAGCCGTGAGCGGAAGCTAGTATTTCTATATTTTACGAAGCTGTCGGTTGCGTACAGCTTCGAAAACTCTGTACAACTGCCTGTCGCTCTTTAGTCGGCTCGAAAGCTAGTGCACAACTAGGTGATCACCCATCCAAGCGTTGGCTCAGCTTTCCAAAACTGCTTGACGTGGAAGTTCGCAAAAGCCGTACACCACCGCGGGTGTCCGCTACTGATAGTTTTACTCAGACTTTTTATTCTTCGAGGATGAATTCTGGGAGCCATTAGGAAATTAAGAAATCATTGTAAATACATTTTGGAGTGAACAAGAGTAGTTGGTTAACAACATTTCATTTACTTATTATGTGTGTGTGTGTGTGTGTGGTATTATGCTATTATAGATTTCACGTTTTTCTTTTTCTTAGTGAAAGAAAACAGTTCGTTTGTTTCGCTTGTTATGTGTGTTTACAATGGTAGTATAATCGTTAATTATGCTATCTATAATAATATCCCCCTATAAATCAATTATAAAATGATATCATGTTCATGCATAGAGCTTCCTTACGATATTCGATAGCCGAAAACGAAGTTTTTCTTTTTTGTTTTCAATCCATTTTACACTCTTTTTTTTGGCGAATTCTGACACAATCATACGAGTCATACATTGTTTTACGAGCAATTTTTATGCGCGACGTTATCAAACCACACACACGGTGGATATAACAAACACGACGATGATGTTTCGAAAAATTGCGTTACGAGAGATAATACGCGAGGAGAGAGAAGATAACACGCGTACATAGGTCGTTCGTATATATCCAAGTAGGCTTATAAAAATGGCTGTGAATCTAAAAAATATAAGTGAACTTTGAGTTTCTTCTGTTTTCTTTTTTTCATGATTTTGTTTTTTTTTCGTTTCCTACTTGCTCCTCCGTATACCATTAGATATTACGTGCTATTGTAATATCTAACGTGTTCGGATTTGTTCTCGCGTTTCAACGGTCCGGCAATTATCAGCGCTATCTATATAAAGTATCTACGCGTTCTTATTCTTCTTTCTCCTCTTCTTTTTTTTTTTCTTGTCATCTTAATCACGAAATTTCATACACGAGTACATTATTATTATCGATATTTTTCATATACATAATTTTTTTGTTTGTTTCTTCGCTTTGTTTGCTTCTTCTTTTGTTTGTTTCGTTTTCGTCTTGTTCTCATTATTCACATACCTCCAGCAATTGAAATGAGCTGTCTCGAAGAAAATAGACAAGGCACTTGAACAGAATAGTTGCTGTTGTTTTGTTGGTTTCTCATTGATAATTTCGCATTATTTCCTTCTTTTTTCCCCCTTTTCTTTTCTCCTCCGGTAATTTATCATTCCTCGCGTCAGTTTCTCGTCTTTTTTATTTTCGTGCCTAACTATATATATATATAAATAATCGAAACCGCTTATAACGACATTGCTTACAACGACGAATCGACTATAACGTTGGTACTGCAGGGTCCCTTTAATGTCGTTATAACCGGTTTTGACTGCATATATATGTGTGTGGCCTCATAAATAGTGTGTACGCACGTTCATTATCTTCGTAAATCGCAACGTGCTCGAAAATATATCGGTTATATTGTTGGGAGAATAAATAGAACAAAAAAAAGAGCGAGATATATATGTTCATATATGAGAAAAATAATATATAGTGTGTGTACGTTGAGGAACGACATTGCAAAGAGGCGTGTCCTCCCGAATATTTCGTGAGACAAATTTGTCTCACGAAATATCGTCTGCTTGGTATTTTCTGCTTTCTCTTCTTTTTTTCAGTTTTTCATTTTCTCTGTTGTATACAATTATTATCGAGCTCTAGTATGTGTTCTAAGGCCTTTCGAAGATCGTGTTTGTGTAATGATCGTTTTTTTTCTTCCTAGTTATCGAACGCTATTTTGATAGTGAAAAGCATTGGAATAATATTGCAACTTGTCACGGTTAATTACCGTTTCCGTCTTTTTGTTTTCTTCGTTTTTCTCTTTACTGTATATTATACTATATTAGGAACCTCCACCTCGGATAGACCCTGAAGAAGCCCCGCTATATCTCAAGTCATTCGTCGCAATGATTTTATTAAAACTATTTTTCTTTTCTTTCCACATAGAACGGATCGATCGTTCGGTTCCTTTCGTAGACGAATCAAAAACGTGCGACACACGCCCATTCTCCATTCAATTTTTTCTTTCTCTTCATTTTCTCTTATATCGGGCACGCGCCAATATCTTCACAAATTCATGGATTCAACGACAACGACAAAAAAATCAAATTGCGTATGACAAGGAAAAATTTATGTACAAATAATTGTATAAATAAACAAACGAGACGTGCCGAAAAATGAATATTCAGGTAATTGAATAGATAAAAATAGTGTCGAAGAAAAAGTCGTCGGACACCCTTATCCGACACGGGACAAGTGAAAATAAATGGAGTTTCATTTGATATATGTATATTATATGTGTACGTATATGGTCGGAAAACAGAAATAAAAACTGTTTACTCTGTCGAAAGCCACAATCTCCTTAAGTACAACATATCTGTATCTGGAAGGCATTCTGGCGTTTGGTAATCACTTTTTTGCAATATCCCTCAAATAACACGTACTTGAATTTTAGCTTGTTTTTTTTTGTTCAATCTTTTTTCGCGAAGGATTGAGAGAATACGGACTTGGTAAATCAGCGAAATCGAACATTCATTTCGTCTTCGGAGATCAAAAACTTTTAGCTCTTTAAATTCGAACTTTTCGATAGATTTAATTAGTTCGATTATTGATCAAGCGATTTGTTGGATAGAAGTTTTTTCTGTATGTGAGGGTCAACGTTATATGGGAAGCTCTTCCTATCAAAGAAACGAGCAATCTTTTTTCGAGACTCCGATCCAACGTCTCAAATGATAAAAAGAGAAGAGAACGCAACAATTTTTTTGCAAGCTTATTCGAACTATTTTTTTCATTTTTTATTTTATTTTTTGAAACTTCCGAGAGTTTCGCAAATGAAAAAATATATGTATATATATATTTATCTATTGTATATTTATAATTCTCCAGGCTTATTCTACTCGACGTTATCGAACGAAGAAAGAAAATGTATACGTATAAACTACTCATGCTTCGTCTAACTGGTAATAATTCCCAAATTAAATTCCAAGCTTATTCTATTTGAGCATCGCGATCTCAGCAACACAAGAACGAAAAAAAAACTAAACTGGCAAAAATCACCGAGTACGATTTTCCTTCGTCGCGCTTTCGATAATTCGAAATCGCTCAATTCTCGCTCCGAAAAAAAAGTAAGCGTATGCAGAGCGTAACGTACGACCATTTTTTCTTTTCTTTTCTTCGTGACTTCTCAGTGACAAAACGTCACCGGGAATTGGAAAATAAAAGAAAAAAATACGTCACGCAAAAAAATTCTCATCGCCAATACAAAGGGACAACCGAACGCGCGCGCGAACGAATATACAAAATTCTATAAACTCAATAATAACACGAAGGACGCATTGCAGTTACAGATACATGGGACATTGATAGCTCTCTCTCTCTCTCTCTCTCTCTGGTTGCGCAGCTGAGAAGTATAAGATCACAAATGAAGATGCGTCGTGACTCAAATCTTTTCTTTTTGTTTTTTTTTCCTTTCTATATGCAGCAAAAATCAGTTTCAAAGTCCGGGGGAGTCGCCAGGGTCGTTTATGCCTGCAGCAGCACAGTCAACGATGGATTTGGGAAATTGCAGCAGAAATCCGTTCGTCCATTTTTGAACGCGTGTTTTATCTTTGTTTCGTTATCGTGATTATCAAGAAAATTTGGTGCTCGCGTTTGTAATTCATACTTTCGTTTTCCGCCATTGATGAAAATTTTTATCGGGGCAAAGAACGAAACGAGTGGGGAAAAATAAAGAGAGAATAGTAGGGTCGTTGATCGAGGATGAGATTTTGTAGGGGGTGAAATGAAGCGCTCTTTAGCGCTTACCCCAAGGACCGTCGGGTGTAGAAATTGGTGGTTGACTCGATGAGTCGTGTCCACGGAAACTTGGGAAATCTTCGACGCTCGCTGTATTGGGCGCGATCTTCGTTGTTTCTTGCTCCCATGGTCCACCCTTGACAACGAAGCCACTGTCGCTCTCACTGTTCCCGTGTTGCCTTCCCGGCTTTCGTTTATTCACGAGGAACGAACTTCGCGCGTCCTTGTCCTCCAGATCTTGCAACTGCATAATACGATTGGTTTGTTTTATCCAAATTGTAATCTCGAGTTTTTGAGCATTCGCAATATGCGTTGCGAATGCTCAATTATAATTTCGGATAATCATTCGAAAAGACGAACGAAGCACCGATTTTTATGACCTTAAGATACGTCGTAAAGCACATCGTCGTCAGTAATTTTATATATATATATGTTGAGCTTGGACTCCGATAGTGACGAAGTTATATGTGCGAGAAGAATACAATTACAAGAATACAATTACAAGTCATCGGAAAGTCAATTCAAAAACATTTTTTTAATTATAGCTGGAAAAGTAGAAAAAGTGGCCAATGCAACTTGGGGTATTTTCAAAGGAGTAAGAATTAGCAGCTTGAAAAAAAGATTACAATTGATGGGAGCAATTGGGATCTATCATATGGGCGGAGCCTAAAAAACATGGCAGCGATAAGAGGACCGTGAAAGTAAACAGTCATGTAGTTTAGGGTCAATTTCTGTGATATTATGATAAGTATTAGTGCAATTTGTGATTTGGCTGGTACCAATCCTAAACAATGCAATTTTGTGGAAGGAGAACGTATTTTCAAGGTTGGACATATTTCAAAATGCGGTGAAGTTAGTGGGGTGGGTTTCGCATACCGCTGCTGTTAGCTTCAAAGCGTATTGTTTGCAAACGTCTCAATTGGGAAATTATCCCCATAAAATTGATGATTGAAAATTATTTGCTCTTGCAGTGCTGGGTTGGGAGGAATATGCAACCACATTATAGCGACGTTACTGTCTTACAATTGGTAAGTCTAACCTCTCATTCTCAGTACCGTTCTTTATTTGGCAGTAAACATTTTTTAGTTATTTTCAAATGTTCCCCAATTTTTGCATTACAATTTCAAAAATCCCTCTACAGCACTTTCATGACTGAATTCACTTCAAACAATTTTACGAAGTGCTTTGGTAATCGTTCACAGCACTTTTAATGTTCTTACGATTGTTTGTACGCGGGGAAAACTTCGTGAATTCCATTTTCACCGATAGTTATGTTTTTGAGGGAAATTAAATACTTTCATCGTATGGTTACGTATAATTTCTATTGAAGGTTTTGCCCTAAGTAGTTTGAGTTTCCGTCACCAGATGTCATATCGCCATTCGACAGATCTCAATAGCAAAAAGTGGAATGTTATACAGAGCGGAAGTATGGGGATGGAGAAAGAGCAAAAATGTGAAAAGATGGCAGGGAACGTGTGTAAAAATGGGCATGGGAATCAGCCCAAACACACCAAACTATAATATATTTGGTGAATGGAATCGGGGTGGAAATAGGGGCCTGGAACAAAGCAGCACAGTATCCGGTACAAATAACAAAGATAGAAAAAGGAAGGTGGCCGAAGGTGTGCCTAAAAGAAGAGGCAAGAGAAATTATCAACGGTAACCTGTCAAAGTGGGGCGAAGACCTTGCCAAAGCCATGCAAGAAGTAGGAGAAGGAGGAATATGGCAGGCAATAAGATGCGAAGATGTGGAAGGAATATAGCAAAAAGTAGAAAGGGGAGTAAAAATCAAAACAGAGCAGGAAATCCCGAACGACTGGTGGAGGATTGACAAATTAACGTACTGCATAGAGTATAAGAACAGAAAAGGGAACGCAGAAACGGAAAAATATTGGGAGGTAAAGGAGCTCAGAGGAGAAACAAAGGAATTATGGGCAAGGATAAAGTACGGGAAAAACGGAATAAGGTATATAGAGACAATAGCTGTCGAATATGCAGGGGGGGGGGGGGGGTGGAAAGTTTGGAACATATTTGTGGCTTCGTGGCCGTGAAGGCAGAAATACGAGCGGAAATAGCGGAAAAACTAGAAAAAGTGCTTCATTACAGAG
Source organism: Ophion ventricosus (assembly GCA_963932345.1). Taxonomy (NCBI): domain Eukaryota; kingdom Metazoa; phylum Arthropoda; class Insecta; order Hymenoptera; family Ichneumonidae; genus Ophion; species Ophion ventricosus. Next base: position 5,221,242 of record OZ010715.1, on the reverse strand, counting down.
GGTAGGGGGGGGGGGGGGGGGGGGGGGCTACGGCAAAAAATAGATGACCTGGTTAGAAATAATCCAGTCATAGAGCTTGTAAAAATGTTGTGAAAACGGAGGCTCGTGTACATAAAGTGTAAGAAGAAATGTAAAGGGGAATTGTATGTGAGGGAGGACTATATGTAAACCCTCTTACAGGGTATACCTTGGAGAATAAAACTACTACTACTACAAAACGCACTACATACAGCGCTCATAAAGATATGTTTATTCTGAGAAAGTCGAAAGGAAAGAAAGTGTTTGGGTTTGTTTGTACCGTTACTTTGCCCTTTATTGCAATTATAATACTTTATTGTAATTATAAGAATCCAACCTTCAACATACAGTGGGTAAAAAAAGTATTTGCACCCCACATGTTTTTCAAATTATCCTGCAAAATAAAATAAAATACTTTAGCATTTTTTTTTTCGAAGAAAAATATAATGTTCGAAAAAAAATTTCGAAAAAAAATAAAATGCTAAAACATTTTTTTTTGTTGGATCATTTTGTAGGATACTTTTTTTACTCACTGTATATATGAAGAGGCAAGGAAGCGCCTCTTCATAAGAAAAGAATATATATAAATTACCCATAAGGGTCAGCCCTACAAGATACCTCAAGGTCATCGGTATCGGTGACTTTGATAAGGGGTGAGGCCGTTTTTGTAAATAATTGCTTAATTTCGTTCGCAAAAAAAGAATTGACACTCACGTATTCGTCCTCGAGATTGAGAAGATGATCCTTGGCATCGGCGACGTTCTCCTCGGGCCCGATGATCGTAACGAGGTCAGGATCGCCATCGGTCTTACGGGGGAAATTAATCTCGACTTTGTAGTCCTCCATTATTTTTCGTATGTTTTTGCCCCTTGCACCAATCAGACGCGAGTGAACCGCCGAATTTATGGTCACTTCCTCCTTCGTCAATCCATTCTGCGGTTACGCGCGTACAAAAAAAAACACACACACAAGCACATGTATTTTTTATCTTCGTAATACGATAAGACTTGGCATGCAAAAGCGGATGAGGTGAGGTAGAAAATTTATTTAAAAATTTTTTTGGAACTGTTTATATTACCAATTCGTTCACTATCTTCATTATGTCGTCACGTGCGTCGTGAGCGTTCTTCTCGAAGCCCGTAATCGTTATGATATGCTCGTCCAGATCGCCTTTGCGGGGGAAGTTCACTTGCACATCGTGGTCCGTACGAATTTTCGTGATGACGGCACCGCGACGACCAATTATTTTGGGATGATATTCCGGATCTACCTCGAACTAAAACGGACGGATTTTTTTTTAAACTGTACTTCTTATAAAACTGGGCAACATATGATTTTCAGACATTTTGTCCGAATTTCCCTTTGCGAGTGAAGAAGGACGAATTTATTCGTCCTTTTAGGCATTTACGATAATTATGACTTTGGTGGATCTCATAGAAAATAATTTAAATAATATTTATTCCTAATGTTCCTCCGTAAATATATTCAAGCTTTTACGACTCCATCCCTTTTACCCCATACTTGATACGTCTTTATTTCCAGCTGCTTTGAGTTCCCATTGCAAACGCACTGCTGTTGCAACGAGAGCATGGGGAAACTGTGAAAAATTTGTCGCGCCGATCTTCCAAGTAACAACAATTTATTCGAGATAATACGAAGTTACCTTGAGCTCGTAAGACTTGAGCTCGCGTTCCTGTCTCTTGGCCTCAAGATCCTGGCATCTCTCCAGTATCGCCTGTTTCGCTTCCTCGACGCATGATCTCGTGCCGATTATCTTGATCAAATCGAGCTTTTCCTCGGCCGAGGAGAGGGTTATGTGAACATCGTATTTCGACATTAACACGCGAACGTCCTTGCCGGAGCGTCCGATAATGAGACGATGAAGATCGAAGGGCACCTCGACCTCGATCACCACGGGCACAAGATCAAGTAGAGCCTGTTTCGCGGCTTCGACTTTGTCCGGCTGCCCGGTGATACGAACGATGTCGCAGGGCAATGGATTGTCCGTCGTATGACCCGTCTCGCCATTCTCCTCGCCGTTTATCCGTTGATTTTCAATGTTCATCGTGTTATCCTCGTGCTGTTCCCGTTCCGGAAACTTTATTTGCACATCGAACTCGGACGTTATGTTTTGAACTTTGAAACCCTTCGCACCCATCACTGTTCGATGATGCTTCTGCGGTATCACACACTCGACCGTCACCATGGATTCCTGTGACGGGGTTGGTTCGTTAATTCTCGTTGTTCGAATCAAGATGGTTCACCCGTTTCAAGGTTAAAGGGTACGAATTTATTTTGGACGTCGACATACACAATAAATCTTGATTCAGATTGAAAAGATTGTGATTTAGGCAATTTGGCAGTTTCTAATTTTTGAATCGTGACAAAACAGACGTTCGTAGGACAGTTTTTTATCGTTTGCAGATATATTACGGGGTATTAAGGGCGTAAGTTTGAAATTTGAAGGGTACGATTTTCTTATTGGATATTTGCTTAGTTTAGGATCTCAACTTTAATTTTCAACAAAGATTTTGTAAAAATTTCAAAAACTGAGTTTTGATATTTTTGAAGGATCAGATCGCTAACTTGCGCTAGACGAAACGCCACGCTGCAATTTATTCTTTTTTTCTATCGTGTTTTTCTCGAAACTAAGTTTTATGAAACGGTGTAAATCATATCTCAAAATCTATTCATCCGATTCACCTCGAATTCGGGCAGAGCGTAGTTTATAACATTTACTATCATATGAACAAACGATTAAAAAAAATACGTCTATCCAATAGTTAATAACAAATTATTAATGTTGTTTTTTGATTGAAAATCGAACTTTCTTTTTCTACAGCCTGACAGTTTGGTAATTTTCGAAATTTCAAAAAGGTATCCAGTCATACGAAAGTTTTATTATTTTACTAAAAGTATGCTTTTTTATTTTTCAGTTTAGCTCTAGAATCACCTACACCGAGTCGCTGGAGAGCACCGGCGGCACTCTGAAGAATAATAACTTCATTGTTGATCAATATTTCCCAATAAAAAAAAAACATAAACTTCGCAAGACTATGTTTTAACGCTAGAACTCATGTACGGTGTAGAAACCCAGCCTAGTCGGCTTACAAAGTGCGCTCCTTAGCTATAAGCCGACATTATCAACTGTGGACCCTGATCACAATTCAGTTTCACTACCTGGCTGTGAGGGCAGGCTGACAGTGGCATCAGCTGCTCGCTTGTTGTCAGGCAAAACGGTTCACAACAGCGACCGGGGTGGTCATCTACCCCAGTCTAAAGTTGTCGTTGGTGTTTCGTGGCGGTAAGTGAAATTTACTTTTTTTTTACCAAAATCAATATATTTTACCTACTGTTACGTAATTTAAGCGAAAATGGTAACATATATTATTTAAAGAAATAGATTTTACATTTGATTCGAAAAAAACTATCGCGATGATACTCCATCAACAGGGATCTTGAAGATATGAATCGGAGGGCCTTCGTAAAAAGTCTCGTCAAGTGCCGACTTCAAACGGGTTTTTCACTAAATAAATTTTAATAACATAGATTTACTTTGCACCATTCTCTTCCTCATCGAAAAATGAAGCGATTCATGGACTGATGTTTCTCTCTACCGGTCAATGGAGCGATTGTGCCTAGAAGAACCGCGTGGGGTGGATATCTGTCTTAGTAATGAGTTAGAAGATAGAAAAAGTGATACATGAGTTCTAGGGTTACTTGAGTGAGAAATATCGAGCTCGCCATCTCAATACCTTCGTGAGAGAAAAATATCCAAATCGACCTGTTTTGTGGGCCTCATCGACCTGTTTCTTGGGCTGATAATCTCTACTTGATATCTATGGTCAATATTTTTCAGCAATGAGGGTTGGAGAGTACTGATTTTTTTGGACGTTGATGTGTCTAATATAAGTTTGTTTGGCTTTGAGAATACATATCTAGGACATTCAGGAGAGTTTATAACAAATGTACAAATGTATTTTAAATATGATAAATCAATAAAAAAAAACCCTGGTAAATGTTTCAAACTATGTTCATTGGCGTCAAAATTCCAGCGGAATTCAAGATTTTTTTCTATGTGTTATGTACCTTAGATATAGATCTAAAACTGCATATTATCTACGAAACAGTGCAGATCAGTCTAAATTTTGATATCCTTCCGGGGTATTCCTACAACTGTTGGCAAAACGCTGTACCTGCCTTAAGGTATGCCTTTCACTGAGGACCGTATTTTATGGGCGCAAAAGCAGAGCCCTTTCGAATCACTAGTAGATTACATTGGCGTTCAATAAAAATGAGTTACAATTAATGATTATACCAACCGATGTAGTGGAATGAAAAATTTCCCATATATTTTTTAGATTTAGACATTTTTTATATTTTCCCTGAAAAGTCGCGGTTACGAAAATTCTTCTACTAGTCACATTTTTATAAGTTTTATCATTAATATTTTCTTTAAACATTGGGTGAACCCCTGTCATTATAGTCGTTATAGAATCTTGAGATTTTTTTACACACTTAGAGCAGTTTATATCAGACATCTAGAGTTATTTAGTATATAAATTATTAGATAGAAATGTGACCAGCATGTAATCTCCATAAAGTGTTGCATAAATTGACGATTTTTAAAGTACAATTTTTTTTTAACTTCGGTAACTTGGCTTGAAGTTTGATCAGTATACTGGGATGTATTTTTACTCAATTGTAGAAGAAATTTAGTTAATTGTTGAATATTCGGGTTCGTGAAAGGAATACCTTAACAAACCCCCAATCCTCATTCATATTCCGAAAACCGTGGAAATCAAGTTCCGAAACATATTACCATAATCAAGTTTGAGCTTGCAATAAGTGTCGATTTCTCACCAATTCCTGTACGATTTCACGCATTCGTTGCTTCGCCGCTTCAATGCAATCGCGGGGTCCCTTGAGCGAGACGATGTCGCTATCATTGCCAGCTCGTGGAAATGATATTTGTACGCCACCGCACTCGTCGGCGATGCGATAAAGAACGCCACCACGTCGTGCGACGAAGTGTTTGTGATGCTTCGGGTCGATGCTTATCTCGTCCTCAACGCTGTTATCCTGAGAAAGGACACGAAATATTTGTTGATTCACGAAGGTTTAGAAAATGGCGATGGAACAAAAAAAAAAGATTAGGGCAAAGAGCACGTACGATATCTTTGATCATTGCTTCAAGTTCGGCCTTTGCCTTCTCGACCGCTTCCTTCTTTCCTATCACCGTTATTAACTCATTGTCCTCGTCTTTGTCCGTTGGAAAAACTATACGAGTGCCTGTGGATTCCCTTATCTGGAAATAACAAACGATATCACCATTGAGGCGACGTTTCCCATATTCAATTATACGTCCAAGTACTGAAAACTTTGCGCAAGATGCATTTTTGCAATTTTGAGGATTTTTACAATTAGGAACGATTCTAATTTGTTGTTTCTGCACTTTTTTCCATTGTAATTCAATCAATTGTTAATTTTTCGTTTTTTCGTTTCGCCGTAATGTGGGGATAAAAGAAGAAAAAAAAGATTGTACCTTTTTTATATTAGCACCCTGCCTTCCGATGATAAATTTGTGATGTACCGGCTTAGCGCGGACAGTATCCGTAAAGCTGGCCAGCTGTTTCTCATTTGTTTGCTCGAGGAGTTGCTGTTTTGCTTTTTCAACGTCTTCCTTCGGTCCTTTGATGCTTACCTGAAATTACGAATAATTGATATTTGACGACAAGGGGGGGGGGGCACATAAATGGATATTCAGAAAAAATGGGTTTGTTTTTTTTCAACCGTTTTAATTCCTTACTTTTCAAAAATAAATATGCACAGACCGGTGTTTCAAAAAGCACGCAATTTCTCCGTACCTTGTCGCTCTTGCTGTCGGCCGGTGGAAATTTGATCGTAACACCGCCACAATCCTCCATTATCGAATGTATGAGCTTGCCGCCGATGCCGATAAGGGAATTGTAAAATTTCGGCGGTATCGATATTTCCTCCCTCACGATGTTGCTCAGCTCGTCCTGTATCTTTTGAATCTTATCTCTCGCTTCCTCAACGTTCTCCTTCTTGCCTGTTATCGTGATAACCTCGCTCTTCACACCCTCGGCCGGCAGGTCGATCTTTGTATGCGTCTCCTCTCGTATCTTCGGTAGAAATGATTATTCGTTAGTTCATCTTGCATGGTTTCGATGAAAAGTGTTACCGATGATTGTGAAATTACCTTGCGAATATTGCCACCTCCGCGGCCGATAATGTATTTGTGAAATTGCTTGAAAATTGGAAACTCGAGAACGTGAACGTTCTCGTCCAACTCCTTGACGAGTTGCATCAAATGTTTATGGCACTTGTCGACGTCCTCTTTGGGACCTCGTATCTTCACGATATCGTCCTTCTCACCGGGTCCCGGAATCGTAATTTGTACGTTATTGAATTTGTCACGAATCTCTTTTATTCGGTCACCTTTGCTGCCGATTATACTCGCGTAATGACGATGATCGATTATCACGTCCTTCTCCTTCTCATTTTCCAATTTTCTCACCATCTCCATGAGTTTCTGTCGTCATGAACGCAAACGGCAAATTAGCGAAACGCTACGAGACGCGAGATGTCAAGGGTACGCAAAAAAATCGAAGGCGAACTCACCGCTTCGGCCTCTTGAACTCCGCTCGGGCTACCCTCGATTCTAATCATCTGGCAACCGTCGACTTCCGACGTTTTCAAATCAACGCCCGTTTCCTCCTTCAATCGATGCACTGCCAAATATACGTCGAAATTATTGTTGAAGCAATCATTCGTTACTTATAATTATCGAGATATATATTTTTGTTTGTTACTGTTTTTATTTTTTCTTACCATTAGCGCCACTCTTGCCTATGATGTACTTCAAATAATTTGGATCAACGCGGAATTCAACGTAGGTGAGATTATCGATCAGATCCCGGGCGACCGTCTCGAGTTCCGACTTGACTTTCTCCACGTCTTCGGGCGGTCCCTCGATCTTTATTTTGTCCTCTTTCATCGTGAACTCTACGTTCACTTTGGGCAAATCACCCGTTAACTTTTTGATGTTGGCACCTTTTCGTCCAATTATATATTTGTGAATCCATGCGGGAGCTTCGACGACAACTGCGCGAACGCTGTTTGCCTTCTCGTAGACCGTGTTAAGGGCTGCATTTTTTTCCCAAAAAATTTCCGGATTGGTATAAATCTCCATTCTCAAAAATAACTTATAATTATAGTTGTCCATTATATATTGCATATACGAGGATCATTTGAAAAATTTCCGGCCTTATCAACAAAAAGTGGTAGTAGAAGAAAGAAAAATTTCGCCGCTCGATGAATGGCCTTGATATACACTACTCCAAAGAATTAAAGGAACAGCACATTTCTTCCCTATTTTTTAGTGTTTTTTGGAGCACTGTATGTCTGTGAAAAATGGTCGTATCGAGATGACAAAAAAAAAGCATTTTGAAGCTTCAAGTCTCTAGTTTTGAGATTCTTTGGCAAAAATTTTTTATGAGCTACAGTTATCTCGCAATCATAAGAAATAGCGCGAGACAAAAATGTTCAAAGTTTTTTTGTTTTTTTTTCTTGCTCCCCGGGCTCGGTAATTTTTTTTAGTTCAATAAATGTATAGGTCAGTTACCTTGTTTATTTAGCTACAATTTCGTTTTTTGTCAGTCTCTCTATGTCAATTTTTGGCTGAGATATCGGACTTTGAATGAAAAAGGATCCTTTTGTCTTTGATCAACGATATCTCAGCAACCAATGATCGCACAGAGAATTAAGGGGCAATTTTGAAAACTTAAATACATTTCCTACAAGACCCTTTCATTGATTTTTGAGAAACAATTTTTTTTCCCACCCTTAACATCAATTTGAAAAAAGTACAAAAAATGACTTTTTCTGGTGATTCAGTAAATCTATCACTACTTTACAAATATTCATGGAAAGACTAACGTTGCCAGGTTTTTTTTTCAGCTCAATGTACTTCCAATAGCCCTATAAAGTTTCAAATTGATCAATTGAACCGTTTTTCGGGACCCATTGATCAAAGTTTTACTAAACAACTAAAGGAACAAGTGTTCCTAAACATCGTGTCATCATCATCAAAACGAAAAGACGACTTTTTTTCGACTTTTTTCTCCAACTTTGCACTAGTTACTTGTTAAATTCAAGAAAAAAAAACTTCGAAAAAATTTTAAATTTTTATTAAGGATAAAAAAAAATTTGACAGTATCAACTTTTAATCAATGCAATTGAAGATGAGTGAAATTATGGTACGCAAAGATCGAATCGTGTCTAATATGAGTCAGTATTGTTTCCTGAAATGTTTTATAGATTTAAAAAAAAATCGAAAATAATTTTTTTTTAATTTTGTTCTCATATTTAACGAGTAACTAGAGCAAAATTGTGAAAAAAAGTCTGAAAAAATTGTTCTTTTCACTTTGATGATGATACACGATGTTTAGGAACGATACACTTGTTCCTTTAATTGTTTTGTAAAACTTTGATCAATCGATCCGGAAAAACGATTCGAAGGATCAAATAAAAAATTTACTGGGCTATTGGGGATACATTAAGCTAAAAAGAACCTGGCAACGTTAGTCTTTCCATGAATATTGGTAAAATAGTGGTAGATTTACTGAAACACCAGACAAAGTCTTTTTTTTGTACTTTTTTAAACTTGATGTTAAGGGTGGAAAAAAATGGTTTCTCAAAAATCAATGAAAGGGACTTGTAGGAAATTTATTCAAATTTTCAAAACCGCCCCTTAATTTCCTGTGCGATCATTGGTTGCTGAGATATCGATGATCAAAGACAAAAGGATCCTCTTTCATTCAGTCGGATATCTCAGCAAAAAATTGACGTAGAGAGACTGACAAAAAATGAAATTGTAGCTGAATAAACAAGCTAACTGAGGTAGGCGTTAGCTTAAGTGAAAAAAAATTTCCCGAGAACCGTGGACCGTTGAAAAAAAAAAACAAAAAAAATTTAAAAAATTTGTCTCGCGCTATTTCTTATAATTGCGAGATAACCGTAGCTCACGAAAAACATTTTGCGTAAAGATCTCAAAACTAGAGGCTTGAAGCTTCAAAATGCTTTTTTTTTCATCTCGATACGACCATTTTTCACAGAGATACAGCGCTTCAAAAAACACTAAAAAAGGGAAGAAATGTTCTGTTCCTTTAATTCTTTGGAGAAGTGTATGTAAGCCGTAAAAACTTCAAGTCATTGTAGTCATTACTTTCTCTATGGCACCCTTCCAAAGTTCACGCAGTGATCAAGTTCCTTCATTTGAAAGGAAAAAAGACTCAAGAAATAAAAGATGAGTTAGATTCTGCATACGGTGAAGCCTTCCCTTCATTTACAGCGGTCAAATGTTGGGTGGCTGAGTACAAACGTGGTCGTACGAGCATTTTAGACGAGGAACGTTCCGAGCGCCCGAAAACCGCTACAACTGACGAAATGGTCGATTTAGTGCATCGAGCTGTCATGAAAGATTGTCGATTGACTGT